>CAJPIZ010000627.1:0-22345 GCA_905368565.1 Medioppia subpectinata
GTCACACAAGACGGCAAACCTGTGGCCGAAAACGGACCAAAACTCAAACTCAAATACGGCTATTCATGGAATGAAGAGGAATGGAAAGACAGTCCATTACTGTTGTCGCCAACCAATGGACTCATTACTGTAGACATATTTCCGTCCAAAGATGCAGAGTCTTTGCAGGTGAGGGCCGAATATATGGGACACACTTACCATATGGACAGTATCCAGAAGGCGGAGTCCCCGTCCGGGAACTACATCCAAGTGATCCGTTCCCACACAACTGACATCACTGTCGGACAGGACGTGAAATTTGTAGTGAATGCGACCGAACCTATCGGACGATTGGTGTGCGAAGTGATGGGAAGGGGAGACATAGCGTGGGCTAAGAGTTTGGACATTCCCACCAATATTAAGGCCGGTTATGAGTTGACTGTCGCGACTGTTTATCAAATGGCGCCGTCGGCGAGGATTTTGTGCTATTATGTGAGACAAGACAATCAGGAAGTGGTGGCCGACGCTCTCAACTTCGATGTGGAGGGAGTGCTTCGGACGTCCGTCACAGTCGATACTGATATTCATGAGACCAAACCGGGAGCGATGGTTGGCGTTCGGGTCACCACTCGGCCCAACGCTTTTGTAGGTATACTGGGTGTCGATCAGAGCGTACTTCTGCTGAAATCCGGTTACGACATCAGTCGCGAGGATGTGATGAACGAACTGAAGACCTACGACACGGCCAAGAAGTCGGCTGATAGCGGGAATTATGGGTATTGGTGGCCGGGATCGTCGACCACCGCTGAGATCTTTGAAGATTCCGGTGTTGTTGTGCTGTCCAATGGTCTCATCCATAAGAAGCAGCAAATTAGTGAGTTTGAAACATTTCATTTAAAATTGTTTTATTTTGCATTAATTTTAGATATACAGTAGATTGAAATGATTGGTTGTTTCATAAGTATTATTTTGATACTGATTTTTAAATGAATTGTGTGTTAAATGAGCTGATTATGAATATGCTGAAGAGGAAGCACTTGTAATGGATGATGGTGGTGGAGCCCAAAATGCTAACAGGGCTGTTGGACTGCCACCTCCTCCACAAATAAAGGCAATGGAATTGTCTGAGTCTTTAGATAGCAGTCAAAGCAGTGTTGAATCAAATTCGGTTATAATTAGGAAACATTTTCCCGAAACTTGGATTTGGGGTTCAATTGTCTCCCAGTATTTAAATTTTCAATTTATTTTCTGATACTTTAGTGATAACTAAAGCACTTAATAGTATGACTGAACCTAAATATTAATTTTTAAATAATTAAGGGTAATACTGTATTACTCTTCATTGTTTAATCTGTAAATAATATGTGAATAAATAATTGGAAAACAACAAAATATATTTAAAACCCCAGTTTTAAGAAAAATATAAATGTGTTGGTAATATACCATTAGTGTATTTCAAGAGATGACAGGTCATGATATCCCGTAACGCTGTATAACGCTAAATCACGTGGCATCTCAATTGTACAGCGATATACTAGAGGGATATCATGAAATGTAATCTCTTGAAATACACTCGTGTACTGTATTTCCCTATGGGACACACATTTATATTTTCCTTAAAACTGAATTTTTAAATATATTTCATGTATTGTATTGCACAGTAGTATACAGTATTATTTATACAGCTTTTAATTACAATTAATATTGAATTCAAATGTGTGTTTAATCAGCCGATGATTATGATTATGACGAGGAAATTAATGAAGAATACGTTTCCGTTGATTCCGCTTCAGATGACTCCGATTCTAGTAAAGAATCCGCTTCTAAGCCACTGCCCGACCCCTCCGATCCCATTGACACCATTAAGTCAGTGACTGTTAGAAAATATTTCCCCGAAACTTGGATTTGGAGTTCAATTATATCCCAGTATTTATTATTTAATTAATGTTTTATCAAAATTATGTACACTATATTGCATGAGGTTTTCTTGAACTAAATTCAATTACATTAACCTTCGGCTTCACTAATGTTTGCTTCATTCATATGAAATAACTGTTTAAATATAACTATACTAATAGTATTATAACTAAATATTGAAGCAATTTAAACCAATTTAAGATTATGAGTATGGTGAGATGCAAATGGATGCCATGCCAATGGCTGCTTTTGCTGCGGGACCGGCCATGAGTAAAGTTGCCGTGAATTTTGCTGATTCTGCCGGAATGGCAGCTCCAGTGCCCGAGCAGTCCCTCCGCACCGATAGTTCAGAATCGGTTAAAATTAGGAAACATTTTCCCGAAACCTGGATTTGGAATTCAATCATTTCCGAGTATTACTATGTTTTACAATTCACTTATAATTTATTGTTGATATTAATTGAAGCACTCAATCGTATGACTAAAATGACCGCATAGAATGTGTATTGAAATTATTTGTCTGATTGTATTTATTAGAGTAATTATTGCAAACTATTGAATTGTAATTTATAACTAAAAATTTAAGAATTTATAAACGGGTCTCTTTTACTCATTTAATAATTGAATTGTAATTGTATCAAAATTTTACACCACTTTAAATCAATGAAAGGTCATTATGGTGGAATGATGCCCATGGCATTTGCAATGCGTGGGCCGGGGTTTGGAGGCGGGGCAGCCTTTGCAATGGCCCCCAACTCACCCGCAATGCCGATGGCAAAGATGGCATATGATATGCCGGTGTCTTCTATTAGCACCGATACCTCAAAAACGGTGACAATTAGGAAGAACTTTCCCGAAACTTGGATTTGGAGTTCAAGTGTTTCCCAGTATTTATAAAATTATTCTTAACAATAACTAAAGCACTCAATATTGTGACTGAATCTTAAGATTATTTTAATAATAGAAAGTTTATCAAATGATACTGCCTAGTACACATTCATCTCGTTTTGTGGGAATTATTATTTATTAAATATCAAATTATATATGAATATAATTATTATAGTTTTATTGTAATTTTGCATTAATTGAACCCATTTGAAGGGGATTACGGTATTGTAATGCCATTTGCCGCCCGACGCCGTGACTTTGGGAAAAACTTTGCATTTGAAGAGACGTTGCAAACGGTTTCGGGAAGAAAACAATTTCGGGTGCCTTTAGTCACTACCGATGCCTCCAAATCGGTTACAATTAGGAAACACTTTCCTGAAACATGGATTTGGAGTTCAATTATAACCGAGTATTTTGTGTTTTAGATACAATATTGCTTTACTATTTATGCATTCGTTAAACGAATTTTGTTTGCATGACTAGAACTGATGTTTTCTATACTAACTTTTAATTACTAATCAATTTGTCATCACATAATTCTCTTTCATCTCGATGTGAATGGTTTTCTATGAATATAACAATTGTGTTTGCAAAGCATGGTGTTATAGAGTTGTATAAATGGCACAAAGTTTTAATTTCTTCGATAAAATAACAATCAATTTATATTAAATACAATTACATTGAATCGGTGTTAAGGATCTTATTCTGGACGAACTCGAAACCGCATTCGCCTCCTGGGGGCCAAAGTACTCAAAAAAGCGGGCAAAAAGAGGGCCAGAAAAGGGGCCGACAAAATGCTTAAAGCGGAAAGTTTTACCGCAAATGATATGCCAGAAAAAGAGACAGTTATTAAACTTGATGATAATATTATGACAATTAGAAAATATTTTCCCGAGACATGGATTTGGAGATCAATTATTTCCCAGTATTTATTTATTTCCAAATTATTGTTTATAATATAACAAAGCACTCAATGGTGTGACTGATAATTGATTGACTGCTATTATGTGTTGAATTTATAATTTTGCAACTTTGCAATTAAAAATCTTGTTGATTTAACTTAGGTTTTGAGTTTATAAAATATTAATAAGCAATGGAATCTTGCTAAATGCAAATATGCTTTACCAATATGTTATATGTTATTATATATTCTATAGGAAGAATCTATGCGTTTAGTAAAACCGCGGGTGGGTTTGGATCGGCTAACAGTCTTAGAAGAACTGCTAATAAACATAACTCTAATAACAATAATATCGAAATTATTGTAAAAGTAAAACCAAACAATAATATTAATATTAGAAAATATTTTCCCGAAACGTGGTTATGGCAATCAACACTTGTCGGGTATTAAATACTGTATATACAATTATGTGTATTTCCTATTCTCTCCCTCCCTCGCCATATTCTTGCAATGCACTATATTTTTCTCCCATTATTATTATATTCATTAAAATTAAATTTAAGTTGATTGAGATATTAATGTTTTACAATGAGCTTATAATGAGAATGGTTAAATGAATTTAGTTTGATGAGTAGAATATGTATGCACTAATATATGGTTGTTGTTTAGGGCACATTCGTTATCACTCTAGATTAATGTTTAATGGTATGGCCGGTAATCGCAATGAACAACAATTTATGACTACTCCTCTGCCCTTTGTTTACGCGACTGAAGTGCCAAACAAAACACCGGATTCTAAACCCAGCGATAGTAGTGTTAAAGTTAGGAAACATTTTCCCGAAACTTGGATCTGGAGCTCAATTATAACGCAGTATTATTTAATTTATAACATTAAGCACTCAATCGGATGACTGAATTATAAATACAATATGTACAAAATTGGGTTAATTATAAACAAACTAACATTTTGTATAATAGTATATATGAAAAACAACCTTGCGGGTGGGGGCGGTCCGAGTCCCCAGATGATATCCCGGGCATTCAGCGTTGAATCTGTCCACAGTATGCGCGCAATATCTACTTCCAAGCGTTCAGTTTCTCAAACAAAGTCTATAAACAATATAAAAGTTAGAAAACATTTTCCCGAAACTTGGATTTGGAGCTCAATTATATCCAAGTATTATTTAATTTATAATAAAGCACTCAATCGTATGACTGAATTATAGATACAATATGTATTAAAATTGAGTTAATTATAAACAAACTAACATTTCGTATAATAGTGTATATGAGAGGGATGGGTCGTATTGTGGGCGGAGCCCGTCCCGGGATGATGATGGCCCGGGCATTCAGCGCTGAATCTGTCAACAGTATGCGCTCAATGTCTACTTCCAAGCGATCAGTTTCCCAAACAAAGCCTAAAAACAATATAAAAGTTAGAAAACATTTTCCCGAAACATGGCTTTGGTTCACATCAATAGCCGGGTATTTTTCATTATTTTTTGGGTCTCTTTGAAAGTTACCGTTAATACCAATAACTTATTAAAGAGAAATCTTCAGTAATTTGTGTGACTTTATAAACCATTAAAGCACTCAATCGTATGACTGAAACTCGGGAATAGTGTACTAAAAAACTAAATAATCATATACTTAATGATAGGTTTACTTAAACCAAATGAAATATGCTAAATTTGAATTGGTATAATAATAATATTTAGAGCATCGCTACAAAGGCGGGCATATTATAGGCGGGGCATTGTCTATGGCCGGACCCCCGATGATGATGGTTAGGTCATTCAGCGCTGATTCAATGCCTGTCCAGCAATCAATTTCCCGATCAAAGCCTAATAACAATATAAAAGTTAGGAAACATTTTCCCGAAACATGGCTATGGCTCTCATCAATAGCCGGGTATTTTTCTCGTTATTTAAATTTAAGTTAATACTACTATATCTCAACCGATTAGATATTCTTAAAATATTTAATAAGAATCCAATTGTATGATTGCATATTACCATGCTGTTAAAATATAGAAGTTCTTATTTGTTAGTAAATAATTATATATTATGTGTTGGTTTATTCTATTTAATCATCAAACGATTTATGAGCATAATACATTTTTTTCATTGCACAATTTAGGAATTTCAATATTCACATCAACTGCAGTATTAAATTGATATTATTATGCAATTGCGTTAATATACAACTCATAACTCATTTCATTAATTTAACTAATTCATTTAATTAACATAGATTTGTAACTCCAAAATAAACATGGTTATGGGTTTCAATAATAGTCCGCTCTTAACTCCAATTATTACCCGTCCTCTCTCTCTCTCTCTCTCTCTCTTTCTCTCTCTCTCTCTCAATTAACAGTCGGTCCCATAATATCTCCGACACCGGAAACGCTGACTCGTCGAGAGCCCGGCACTACGTTTGTCGGCATTTCAATCGACACATTCTCTTCCCTCTCTTAATCTCACATTTAATTGTAATCCTTGTGTTTGCATGAAATCTATGTGAAATATTTCGGTCACTCTATTGTGTGCTTTTTTGTCCAAAATTTCATTTCTATTCAATTGATTAATATATTTAAAACAACTTCAGGAGTAATGGAAGTGCAATGATCTCCAGTGTAATCCCTGATACCATCACCTCATGGTTTATCAGTGCGTTTGCTGTGGACCAGGAGACAGGTCTGGGTATCGCACCCACTAATGCTAAGGTAAACCATTGGTAAAACAATTATATATGGAATAGTATTGCAAATATTGAATACATGTTTATTACAGGTGACTGTCTTTCGGCCATTTTTCATCAAACTATCGCTGCCTTACTCTATAATAAGGGGCGAATCGGTGGCACTTCAGGCCATTGTTTTCAATTATATGAGTAAAGCGATTGACGCCGAGATAGTGATGGATAACAAGGAATTGCAATTTGAGTTCACAAACGCTGGCAATGATGTGAACGTCAAGAGCGGCTCAAACGCTACCGAAATGCGAAAATCGATATCAATTCCGGCCAACGATGGAGTTTCGGTCACTTTTATGATTACACCCAAAACTGTTGGCTATATTGCCATTAAAATGACGGCCACAACACAGACCGCCGGCGACGGAGTGGAAGATAAACTGCTGGTCAAACCCGAGGGTCAGACACAGTATTTCAATAAAGCACTTCTCGTGGATCTCAAACCCAACGCAAACATTACCGGAGATAATGTGTTGAAGAAGAATGTGTCGATTGAAATGCCGACAAACGTAGTGCCGGGCTCTCGACGAGTCAGCGTTTCCGGTGTCGGAGATATTATGGGACCGACTGTTAATAATTTGGATCAATTGCTTCGTATGCCCTTTGGATGTGGCGAACAGAATATGCTGTAAGTAATTATATATTACAATATACTGTATTTAATATGTTATATATGTATTGAATTTGTTTTTTCAGGAATTTTGTGCCGAATATCGTTGTATTGGATTACTTGAAACAAAGCAATCGTTTGACGCCAGCCATCAAATCAAAGGCCACTTTAAACATATGCAGTGGTTATCAAAGGGAACTGACGTATAGGCGCGACGACGGCTCGTTCAGCGCGTTTGGCAAAACCGATAGCAGTGGCAGCACTTGGTTGACGGCGTTTGTGCTCAAGTCGTTCCTACAGGCGAGAGGTGTGGTCGACGTCGACCAGTCGGTGATTGACAGTGCCGTCGAGTGGCTCTTCAATCGGCAGCAATCGGACGGCAGTTTCCACGAACCGGGAGTTGTGTTGCATAAGGATATGCAGGGCGGCAGCACTGGCGGGAAGGCTGTGCTCACAGCCTATGTCCTCATCGCTATACTCAACGACCCGAAGGCCAATACCACGAGACGCGACGGTATCGCCAAAGCGGAGGCTTATATCAGGAGTGAATTGAACGCCACGAAGAGTCCGTACGATCTGTCAATCATAGCCAATGCCTTGCATTTGGCTAACAGTGGGTTCAGTGGTCTAGCGTTTGACAAATTGAAGAGTTTGGCCAAAACAAGCGGCGATTATATGTGGTGGGAGACGGAGGCCAACCAGGAGTCCAAAGACAAGGTGTCCGCAAACGAGTGCTTTCATTTGCCCAACTCTTATACTGTGGAGACCACGGCCTACGGCCTGTTGACACTCGTGGCCCGGAATGATATCCAGTCAGCGGTTCCGGTCCTAAGATGGCTCATCTCTAAGCAAAACTCAAACGGAGGGTTCGCCTCCACTCAGGACACTGTGATAGGCATTCAGGCGTTGGGATCGTTAGCCCAGAGACTAACCAACACTAATCTATCACTCAATGTTAACTTCAATTATATGGTTGCCGACAAAAAAGAGACCAAAGATATGAAGATTGACAACAATAACGCCATTGTATTGCAGAGAATACAACTCCCGATTCAAACAACTAGTGTTGAAGTGGAGGCCCGAGGGTTGGGCTCAGCTATAGTACAGGTGTCCTATCAGTACAATCTGGCCGTTGCCTCAGAATCGCCCGCCTTTTCACTCAAACCAGTTGTTGACAAGACTTCGACTGAAACTTATCTCAAACTTTCCGTTTGCACTCAGTTTAGTGTTCAAACACATTACACTATATTCTGTGCTATAATTACTAATCATATTCTTTATGTAAATTCAGTTATTTGAATGGATTGGCCACTAATATGGCGGTCATGGATGTGGAACTGCCCTCCGGTTATGTGGCAGATGTTGAGTCACTTCCTAAAGACAATCAAATCAAGAGAATCGATACAACAAAAGGCGATACAAATGTGATCGTATATTTTGATAAAGTGTGTAATCATTTTGCAAATCATAATCAATATAGTAATTGTGTAATGAATTTGTGTGTTGCAGATAACCAAAGATGAGATCTGTCTGACAATACCGGCTCATAGAGTGCATAGAGTGGCCGACAATAAAGCGGTTCCCATAACTGTTTACGACTATTATAATAGACAACAAACTTGTCGTGTATTATACGAACCAATGGTTGTTAGCATTGATAATATGGTTTCAAATCTTAAAAATTAATAATTTATATGAAATTTGTATTTCTATGTTGAAGTAAAAAGTATAAATAATTTTTACTTTTTAAAAAGTGTTATTTTCTTAAACAATAAAAATATGAAAATACTTTTAACAAGTGTTTGAAACGTTTCACACTTTAGTCAATCGTAATGTTTTTGGGACTCTTCGGAAGCGTTAAACACCGACCGGTTGTACCCATACATCCGTATGTCTACTAAACCAATGGTCACGTTATGCTTCCGAAGTGTCCGCAACTCTACTCTCACCCCAACCGCAGCCAACAGTCAGGCACCGACTGGTCATGGATTCGTCCGTTAGACCAATAGTCAAGTCACTGATGGTCTGAGTCTACACTTCAACCCTAACCCCAACCGCAGCCACAGTCAGGCACCGACTGGTCATGGATTCGTCCGTTAGACCAATAGTCAAGTCACTGATGGTCTGTGTCTACACATCACTCGCACCCAACCCTCACCGCAGCCAACAGTCAGGCACCGACTGGTCATGGATTCGTCCGTTAGACCAATAGTCAAGTCACTGTTGGTCTGTGTCTACACATCACTGCACCCAACCTTCAGCGCAGCCAACAGTCAGGCACCGACTGGTCATGGATTCATCCGTTAGACCAATAGTCAAGTCACTGGTGGTCGCAGTCATCGGTTCGGAACACATCTCTGTCCAGTCATTGGTCTCCCGATTGACTCTTCACTAACGATGCAATCGATGACAATTCAGATGTCAGACAAAAACTCACTTCTCTTCGCGTTTCCGACTCTTCTATTGAAACCATATTTTGGGTTAAAGTTTGACAAAAACTTTACAAACTTTTCAATGGAATCGTCGAATGGATTGCAAACCATCACTACATTCGAGTCGAGCAGTGAAGCGATCATTATATTAATTCAATCATTTTATGTTTGCTTTAAATAAAAAGTTTTGACAAAATGTAAACTTTTTTCTATTTATTTCTCAGTTGTTATCATCTGTTTATATATCTGTTAATCTCTTTATTGGATCTATAATTACAAAATGATTACAAAAATGACAAAACAAACATAAAATAATCATTTGATTCGCTGCGAGCGTAGAGTAGATGTGAGTACAGGTGCTGAGAGAGCGCCGACTTCTGCGGCCATTCAGTACATCATTGAAATGACTTTCTCGGACTCCACTCTATGGAAGTCAATCAAGTGTTGTCTCAAATGATTGAGTGTCGCGAAGACATGGGAACAGAGACTGCAATGAATGGTGTGATTGTAGGTCTGGTGATGGCTATCAGTGGTCATCCGACCAGACATCAGATGAGGACAGCATTAGTGTCGTCACCACTACTAACACACCCATTATGTCGATGAATGCCAAGAATGACAACACAACTGTTGAGTCCATACATGTATACAACAAATTTGCATTTCAATTGTTTTCTGCTTTCATTTAATTAAATAATTTATTTGTTAATTATTTACTGAATATTGAATAGTTTTTGTTAACATTGATTTTGTTGTCTCTTTAGTGGGTTATTATGGATAACGACGGCACGGATTTTCCTACTCTTGTCTAAAGTGTTGACAATTTGATGGATAATTGTTTTGATTTACAAAACACATGATATGTGCCATAATATGAATAAATCTAGCGACGAATTTAATAGGAAATTAAATACTCATTTCATACTTAATATAAAATAATAATAAAAATATCGCCAACCAAAGTGTTGAAACACTTTTATATTGAAACATTAATTTGTGAATAAATAATATCAGAATTTTTATATTAATTTTTTTAATTATATACTAAACTAATGAGAAAATTTGTAATCATTTAATTATTACAATTTTTATAAAAGTGTTGTGAAATGTCACACAATGTTTAGTTTAATTAAAGAGTTAATTAGAAATGTAACATGAATTCAATAATATTTGGAAATCAGTTTGAAGTACTTCTCGCCCGCATTGGCGGCCATTAGACTCTCGCGAAAACTTTTGAACTCTTTCTGAAGAGAATTATTAGTGACTTCAGTGTTGAAGGCATTCGTGGCCTCCGATTCAGTCAACGCAATGAAAGACAAAACTCTCGGAATCATCATCGGGGGTCCGGCCATAGACAATGCCCCGCCTATAATATGCCCGCCTTTGTAGCGATGCTCTAAATATTATTATTATACCAATTCAAATTTAGCATATTTCATTTGGTTTAAGTAAACCTAACATTAAGTATATGATTATTTAGTATTTTAGTACACTATTCCCGAGTTTCAGTCATACGATTGAGTGCTTTAATGGTTTATAAAGTCACACAAATTACTAAAGATTTATCTTTAATACCCGTAAGTTATTGGTATTAACGGTAACTTTCAAAGAGACCCAAAAAATATTGAAAAATACCCGGCTATTGATGTGAACCAAAGCCATGTTTCTGGAAAATGTTTCCTAACTTTTATATTGTTTTTAGACTTTGTTTGGGAAACTGATCGCTTGGAAGTAGACATTGTACGCATACTCGGGACAGATTCAGCGCTGAATGCCCGGGCCATCATCATCCCGGGACCGGCTCCGCCCACAATCCGACCCATTTTTCTCATATACACTATTATACAAAATGTTAGTTTGTTTATAATTAACCCAATTTTAGTACATATTGTATTTCTAATTCAGTCATCCGATTGAGTGCTTAATGTTATAAATTAAATAATACTGAGATATAATTGAGCTCCAGATCCAAGTTTCGGGAAAATGTTTTCTAACTCTAACACTACTATCGCTGGGTTTAGAATCCGGTGTTTTGTTTGGCACTTCTGTCGCGTAAACAAAGGACTGAGGAGTAGTCATAAATTGTTGTTCATTGCCACTACCGGCCAAACGATTAAACATGAATCTATTAGTGTGATACCGAATGTGCCCTAAACAACAACCATATATTAATGCATGCATACATCATTGCGTATTCTACTCATCAACTAAATTCATTTAACCATTCTCATTATAAGCTCATTGTAAAACATTAATATCTCAATCAATTTAAATTTAATTTTAATGAATATAATAATAATAGAAGAAAATATTGTGCATTATAAGGATATGGCGAGGGAGGGGGAGAATAAGAAATACACATAATTGTATATATTTAATACCCGACAAGTGTTGAGCGCCATAACCACGTTTCGGGGAAATATTTCCTAATATTAATATTATTGTTTGGTTTTACTTTTACAATAATTTCAATATTATTGTGATTAGAGTTATGTTTATTAGCAGTTCTTCTAAGACTGTTAGCCGATCCAAACCCACCCGCGGTTTTACTAAACGCATAGACTCTTCCTATAGAATATATAATAACATATTGGTAAAGCATATTTGCATTTAGCAAGATTTCAATGCTTATTAATATTTTATAAACTCAAAACCTAATTAAAATCAACAAGATTTTTAATTGCAAAGTTGCAAAGTTATAACTTCAACACATAATAGCAGTTTATCAATCAATTATCAGTCACACCATTGAGTGCTTTTTTATATTATAAACATTAATTTGGAAACAAATAAATACTGGGAAATAATTGATCTCCAAATCCATGTCTCGGGAAAATATTTTCTAATTGTCATAATATTATCATTAAGTTTAATAATTTCCTCTTTCACTGTCATATCATTTGCGGCAAAACTTTCCGCTTTAAGCATTTTGTCGGCCCCTTTTCTGGCCCTCATTTTGCCCGCTTTTTTGAGCACTTTGGCCCCCAGGAGGCGAATGCGGTGTCGAGTCCGTCCATAATAGGGTCCTTAACACCGATTCAATGTGATTGTATTTAAAATAAGAAATTAATTAAGAAATTAAAACTTTGTGGGATTTATACAACTCTATAACACCATGTTTTGCAAACACAATTGTTATATTCACAGAAAAGTATTCACATCGAGATGAGAGAGTATTATGTGATGACAAAGTGATTACTAATTAAAAGTTAGTATAGAAATAAAATTATTCACGTTCACTCACGATCACGGCCCGTGAACGTGAGTGAGCGTGAATCACGTGAAACATGATTCACTTTACCGACACTACCCTAAACAACAACCATATATTAATGCATGCATACATCATTGCGTATTCTACTCATCAACTAAATTCATTTAACCATTCTCATTATAAGCTCATTGTAAAACATTAATATCTCAATCAAATTAAATTAAATTTCAATGAATATAATAATAATAATGGGAGAAAAATATAGTGCATTACAAAGATATGGCGATGGAGGGAGAGAATAAGAAATACACATAATTCTGTATATTTAATACCCGACAAGTGTTGAGCGCCATAACCACGTTTCGGGAAAGTATTTCCTAATATTAATATTATAGTTTGGTTTTACTTTTACAATAATTTCAATATTATTGTAATTAGAGTTATGTTTATTAACAGTTCTTCTAAGACTGTTAGCCGATCCAAACCCACCCGCGGTTTTGCTAAACGCATAGACTCTTCCTATGGAATATATAATAACATATTGGTAAAGCATATTCGCATTTAGCAAGATTTCATTGCTTATTAATATTTTATAAACTCATAACCTAAGTTAAATCAACAAGATGTTTAATTGCAAAGTTGCAAAGTTATAACTTCAACACATAATAGCAGTTTATCAATCAATTATCAGTCACACCATTGAGTGCTTTGTTATATTATAAACATTAATTTGGAAACAAATAAATACTGGGAAATAATTGATCTCCAAATCCATGTCTCGGGAAAATATTTTCTAATTGTCATAATATTATCATTAAGTTTAATAATTTCCTCTTTTACTGGCATATCATTTGCTGCAAAACTTTCCGCTTTAAGCATTTTGTCGGCCCCCTTTCTGGCCCTCTTTTTGCCCGCTTTTTTGAGCACTTTGGCCCCCAGGAGGCGAATGCGGCCTCGAGTCCGTCCAGAATAAGGTCCTTAACACCGATTCAATGTAATTGATTGTTATTTTATCAAAGAAATTAAAACTTTGTGCCATTTATACAACTCTATAACACCATGTTTTGCAAACACAATTGTTATATTCACAGAAAAGTATTCACATCGAGATGAGAGAGTATTATGTGATGACAAAGTGATTACTAATTAAAAGTTAGTATAGAAAACATCGAGTTTTAGTCATGCAAATGAGCGCATAAATAGTAAAGCATTAGTTGTATCTAAAAATACAAAATACTCGGTTATAATTGAACTCCAAATCCATGTCTCGGGAAAGTGTTTCCTAATTGTAACCGATTTGGAGGCATCGGCGGTGACTAAAGGCACCCGAAATTGTTTTCTTCCCGAAACCGACTGTTTCACTGCAAATGCAAAGTTCTCCCCAAAGTCACGGCGTCTGACGGCAAATGGCATTACAATACCGTAATCCCCTTTAAATGGGTTCAATTAATGCAAAATTATGATAAAACTATAATCATTATACAGTATTCATAAATAATTTGCTATTTAATAAATAATAATTTCCGCAAAAAAGAGATGAATTTGTTGTTATATTTGATACACTTTTTATCATTAAAATAATCTTAAGATTCAGTCACAATATTGAGTGCTTTAGTTAAGAATAATTTGATAAATACTGAGAAACAATTGAACTCCAAATCCAAGTTTCGGGAAAGTTTTTCCTAATTGTCACCGTTTTTGAGGTATCGGTGCTAATAGAGGACACCGGCATATCATATGCCATCTTTGCCATTGGCATTGCGGGTGAGTTGGGGGCCATTGCAAAGGCTGCCCCGCCTCCAAACCCCTGCCCACGCATTGCAAATGCCATGGGCATCATTCCACCATAATGACCTTTCATTGATTTAAAGTGGTGTAAAATTTTGATAAAATTACAATTCAATTATTTAATAAGTAAATGAGACCCGTTTATCAATTCTTAAATTTTTAGTTATAAATTACAATTCAATAGTTTGCTTATTAATGAGATTATTTATGATAGTCTGTTTATTAAAGTTATGGGTATGATACGCCAGTAAAATCAGTAAGCTAACTCACGAAGTTAATTATCGTTGTTATTTAGTATTCACTTAACATTTTGTATATAATACTCGGAAACGATTGAATTCCAGATCCAGGTTTCGGGAAAATGTTTCCTAATTTTAACCGATTCTGAATTATCGGTGCGAAGGGACTGCTCGGGCACTGGAGCTGCCATTTCGGCAGAATCAGCAAAATTCACGGCAACTTTATTCATGGCGGGCGCCCCAGCAAAAGCAGCCATTGGCATGGCATCCATTTGCATCTCACCATACTCATAATCTTAAATTGGTTTAAATTGCTTCAATACTTAGTTATAATACTATTAGTATAGTTATATTTAAACAGTTATTTTATATGAATGAAGCAAACATTAGTGAAGCCGACGGTTAATGTAATTGAATTTAGTTCAAGAAAACCTCATGCAATAAAGTGTCAATAAATGTGATAAAATATTAATTGAATAATAAATACTGGGATATAATTGAACTCCAAATCCAAGTTTCGGGGAAATGTTTTCTAACAGTAACTGACTTAATGGTGTCAATGGGATCGTAGGGGTCGGGCAGTGGCTTAGAAGCGGATTCTTTACTAGAATCGGAGTCATCTGAAGCGGAATCAACGGAAACGTATTCTTCATTCATTTCCTCGTCATAATCATCGGCTGATTAAACACACATTATATTGAACATAAATTGTAATTAAAAGCTGTATAAATAATACTGTATACTACTGTGCAATACAGTACATGAAATATAATTACCAATGTAATCGTTCATAATTCACACTAATCTGTGACTAAATAACCTGTGAATAAATAATGTGAAAACAACAAAATATATTTAAAAACCCAACTATAATTACTACTAACATATTTATATTTTCTTAAAACTGGGGTTTTAAATATATTTTTGCTGTTTTCCAATTATTTATTCAAAGATTAAACAATTAAGGGTAAAACAGTATTACCCTTAATTATTTAATAATTAATATGTAGGTTCAGTTATACTATTGAGTGCTTAAGTTGTCACTAAACTATCAGAAAATAAATTGAAAATATAAATACTGGGAGACAATTGAGCTCCAAATCCAAGTTTCGGGAAAAAGTTTTCTAATTATAACCGAATTTGATTCAACACTGCTTTGACTGCTATCTAAAGACACTGTCATTGCCTCCATTTGTGGAGGGGGTGGCAGTGCAACAGCCCTGTTAGCCAGTTGGGCCCCACCACTACCACCATCATCATCCATTCCAAGTGCTTCCTCTTCAGCATATTCATAATCAGCTCATTTAACACACAATTCATTTAAAAATCATTATCAAAATAATACTTATGAAACAACCAATAATTTCAATCTATATCTAAAATTAATACAAAATAAAACAATTTTAAATGAAATGTTTAAAACTCACTAATTTGCTGCTTCTTAACATACTCTGGTAACCTGTCGTGTTGTTGTGGCCTTAGGAGTTTCTAGAGTCGCCACCAGCTGCTAGGGCCGGTGGTTATGGGCATTAAGGGCGATAGCCGGCTGAAGAACCGGCACAGCATCCAGATCAGTTCGTTCATCACATCCTCGCGACTGATGTCGTAACCGGATTTCAGCAGAAGTACGCTCTGATCGACACCCAGTATACCTACAAAAGCGTTGGGCCGAGTGGTGACCCGAACGCCAANGCCGACTTCTTGGCCGTGTCGTAGGTCTTCAGTTCGTTCATCACATCCTCGCGACTGATGTCGTAACCGGATTTCAGCAGAAGTACGCTCTGATCGACACCCAGTATACCTACAAAAGCGTTGGGCCGAGTGTTGACCCGAACGCCAACCATCGCTCCCGGTTTGGTCTCATGAATATCAGTATCGACTGTGACGGACGTCCGAAGCACTCCCTCCACATCAAAGTTGAGAGCGTCGGCCACCACTTCCTGATTGTCTTGTCTCACATAATAGCACAAAATCCTCGCCGACGGCGCCATTTGGTGGACAGTCGCGACAGTCAACTCATACCCGGCCTTAATATTAGTGGGAATGTCCAAACTCTTAGCCCACGCTATGTCTCCCCTTCCCATCACTTCGCACACCAATCGTCCGATAGGTTCGGTCGCATTCACTATGAATTTCACGTCCTGTCCGACAGTTATGTCGGTTGTGTTGGAACGGATCACTTGGATGTAGTTCCCGGACGGGGACTCCGCCTTCTGGATACTGTCCATATGGTAAGTGTGTCCCATATATTCGGCCCTCACCTGCAAAGACTCTGCATCTTTGGACGGAAATATGTCTACAGTAATGAGTCCATTGGTTGGCGACAACAGTAATGGACTGTCTTTCCATTCCTCTTCATTCCATGAATAGCCGTATTTGAGTTTGAGTTTTGGTCCGTTTTCGGCCACAGGTTTGCCGTCTTGTGTGACCACTTTGACGAGAACCGTGTATTTCAATCCCGGTTTGTATGTCTTCGACGTCTTTATCAGCTCTACCTTCACATCCCTGTCGTATATCTTCATAGTATTGGATCTGTTGTACTGCTTTCCGGTCAACTTTTCCTTCACTTGTGCCGAGAATTCAATTTCAAGACCAGAGTCGCCGATGTGTTGATTGAGTCCCAAATCGTCCAACAAATTGACGGGCAGTGTAGCGGTTCCGTCGATCGTAGTCTTTGTCCGGTATTTACCTGAAGTCGGATACAGAATAAGACATTAATGTATTGATACATAAGTGTAAATATTTTCAATCAATACTCGGGTTGTAATGATTTTTGGTCTGAACGGTAAGAACGAGGTCTCCCTTAACAGCCTTTCCGTAGGTGTAAATCGCTTTAACAGTTGCGACCACTTCTGACCGATTTCTGGTCACATAAGTGGGCAGCACTACCTCCACGTCAAACGTGGGCAACACATACTCGGCGACAGTGAATGTCTTCGTTGTCTTGTGTCCCAACGCCTCCACAACGATAGTCCAGTCGCCCAACACTGGCTGATCCGACAGTTGCAGCTCTTCAGAGATGACACCGTTTTTCGGATACAATTTTGTCCATTGGATGATACGATTCCCGTTTCCGTCCTATCAATTCATATCGTTATTAAATATATTCAATAATTAAATTATTTCCAAACCAAAAATGATAAGTACCTTAATATGTATATCAATAGAAATATTGTTTTTGGGAATCAGCGATGGGTTGACCACAACGGCTCTGAACTGTACTTTCTGTCCGGGTTTATACATAGCTTTGTCTGTCTGTATGAATACCGACACACTTTTGGCCTCATATGTAAGCGTCACTTCATTTATAAACCCCTCGGCTGTCGTCTCACGAGTTTTGGGTTTAACTGTAATGGGATGTGGGATATGCTTCTGCCGTCTAAAGCCGCCGTAATGGTGGTTATGTTGTTCCGGGTTCTCGTAGACTGTGGTAAAGTTGGCGCCCTTTCCCTTCACCTGCAACCTATAGGTGCCTTCGGGCCAATCGCCGATCGCTAGGGTTAGCATTTTGGACTCAGCCTTACTGAAAGCAACGGCACCTGTGCTAGCACTGTGTGCCGGCCCGAGAACAGTGGCATTCACTTCAATGGGTGCCGATATGTCATATAGTGAGACACTGATGTGGTAATCGGCGTTTGTCCGCAACGACTTCGGGGCCACCACTGTATACATGGGACACTGTGTGCCGGCCCGAGAACAGTGGCATTCACTTCAATGGGTGCCGATATATCATATAATGAAACACTGATGTGGTAATCGGCGTTTGTCCGCAACGACTTCGGGGCCACCACTGTATACATGGGTTTACCGCCATTTGCTCTTATATTCAATAATATTTAGTAAGTTTTAAAATTAATTAAATATTTAATTAATAAATATTAATACTAACAGATGTGTTGTTGAGATGATTGCCAATAATGTCAGACATTGAATGGATAATTGGAAATAATATTTCATTGCATTAAAACTCATATTTTTAATACAAAATAGTATTTCAAACCAATTCTTATAACTAACAGATGTGTTGTTGAGATGATTGCCAATAATGTCAGACATTGAATGGATAATTGGAAATAATATTTCATTGCATTGAAACCCATATTTTTAATACAAAATAGTATTTCAAACCAATTCTTATTAAAAAATACTTTCACTGAATAGAGTTATGCTTACAATGAAAGCAATTCTCTATCTATTTATAGTTTATATAACTTTACAAACTTATAACTGATGAACAAAAGTGTTGTCTTATTTTAAATATTAAATTTCTTATTAATTTGAGATAACTATTTGAAAATAAGATATTTTTCTCACGAAATATGATAATAAAAATCACTGGGTCATTCACGTTACTAATTCACAAAAAATATGACTAAATTCATGGAAAATTCATTTACAAATAATCTCAAATAAACTGATGTTTTGTTTAATTATTTCAAAAAGTTTCACAACATTTGAAACGTTAGACTCCTGTCTGACATTTCACAGAAACACCAGTTTTCGACTTAAATTATATTTCAAGGTTTTGCAGGAAATATGATATTAAATGGAAATATAAGTCAAGATTTTTAAAACATAATTTCAAAAAACTATATTTAAAGTCTAAATACTTGAAAACATTTAAACAATTTCAAAGATTTTGCCGACACTAGAGGTAATAGTTGTGTGAATTGAATGCATTGATTGATTGCCTGATGAGTACACAATCAATGCAAAACAGTTGAGTACACACAATATTTAAATACAATTGTAATTAATTAAAATTTGTATTACATAAAAAATATAAATTTAGTATATAATCGCAAATTATTAATTAATTTTAATAAATATTTACAATAAAAATCAAAATATAGAAATGAAAATTATAATCGAAATAGGAATTTTAGTAATTTGTAAACATTTCTTTATTTATAAAATTAACCCCAATTTGTAATAATAAGTAAAAACCAACTCAAATGAACTCAAAAAACCGGTTAATCACAAGATGTCCACCGAAAAGAAGAAACTGAACGAAAGGCTTCCAATAGGTCTAGTTATGACCCGAATATTCCTATATTGTTGTGTACATAGAAAATAAATATTACTGATAATAGCATAATATAATACAATAAATTATGCATTTTTAAAATACAGGAAAAATGGCAAATATTTTATTTTTAATTTTTAAAAAATATACTCAATTTTTTATATAACAATAAAATATTGGTAACAAAAGTGTTTGAATCGTTGAACACTTTAGTGAATCGTAATGTCTTTGGGACTCTTCGGAAGCGTTAAACACCGACCGGTTGTACCCATACATCCGTATGTCTACTAAACCAATCATTTCAATCTACTGTATATCTAAAATTAATGCAAAATAAAACAATTTTAAATGAAATAATAAATATTTACAATAAAAATCAAAATATAGAAATGAAAATTATAATCGAAATAGGAATTTTAGTAATTTGTAAACATTTCTTTATTTATAAAATTAACCCCAATTTGTAATAATAAGTAAAAACCAACTCAAATGAACTCAAAAAACCGGTTAATCACAAGATGTCCACCGAAAAGAAGAAACTGAACGAAACGCTTCCAATAGGTCTGGTTATGACCCGAATATTCCTATATTGTTGTGTAAATAGAAAATAACAATTACTGATAATAATAAAATATAATAAAATAAATTATGCATTTTTAAAATACAAGGAAAATAGGAAATATTTTATTTTTAATTTTCAAAAATTTAAACTCAATTTTTTATATAACAATAAACTATTGATAACAAAAGTGTTTGAATCGTTGGACACTTTAGTCAATCGTAATGTCTTCGAGACCTTTGGAAGTGTTAAACACCGACCGGTTGTACCCATACATCCGTATGTCTATTAAACCAATGGTCACGTTATGCTTCCGGAGGGTCGGCACCTCTACTCTCACCCCAACCCTCACCGCAGCCCCAGTCAGGCACCGACTGGTCATGGATTCATCCGTTAGACCAATAGTCAAGTCACTGGTGGTCTGTGTCTACACATCAACCCTAACCCCAACCGCAGCCCCAGTCAGGCACCGACTGGTCATGGATTCATCCGTTAGACCAATAGTCAAGTCACTGGTGGTCTGTGTCTACACATCACTCTCACCCCAACCTCACCGCAGCCACAGTCAGGCACCGACTGGTCATGGATTCGTTCGTTAGACCAATAGTCAAGTCACTGGTGGTCGGAGTCATCGGTTCGGAACACATCTCTGTTCAGCGATTGGTCTCCCGATTGACTCTTCACTAAACCGATGCAATCGATGGCAAATCAGATGTCGGACTAAAACTAACTTCTTTTCGCGTTTCCGACTCTTCTATTGAAAGCCGTATTTTGGGCTAAAGTTTGGCAAAAACTTCACAAACCTTTCAATGGAATCGACGAATGGATTGCAAACCAACACTAAATACGAGTAAAGCATTGAAGCGAACATTACGTCAATTCAATCATTATATGTTTGCTTTCAATAAAAAGTTTTGACAAAATATAAATTTTTTTATATTTATTTCTCAATGAATCGATGGATTGAAAGACAAATGCAATCCATTAGTTGTTATCATCTGTTTATATATGATATACTTATTTGATCCACATTTTGGACATCATTTTATGCACACTTCTCGCCATATCTTCAGATATGTTTGGTTTCGGCAAACATTCAAACATTCAATGATTTAATTAATTGTAAACTTCTTTCTCGAAAACAATAAAGTGTTTGAAAACATAAATATCAATACATATAATACATGTAATCATTTTGCAAATTAATACTCAATAGAATAATTGTGTAATGGATTTGTGTTTACAGATAACCAACGATGATATCTGTCTGACAATACGGCCCATAGAGTGCATAGAGTGGCCGACAATAAAGCGGTTCCCATAACTCTTTACGACTATTATAATAGACAACAAACGGCTCATGTCTTATACGAACCAATGGTTGTTAGCATTGATAATAAGGATTCAAATCATCTTAAAAATGAATAATTTGTATGAAATTTGTATTTCTATGTTGTAATAAAAAGTATAAATAATTTTTACTTTTAAAAATTGTTATTTTCTTAAACAATAAAAACATGAAAATGTATTTCACAAGTGTTTGAATCGTTGGACACTTTAGTCAATCGTAATGTCTTCGAGACCTTTGGAAGTGTTAAACACCGACCGGTTGTACCCATACATCCGTATGTCTACTAAACCAATGGTCACGTTATGCTTCCGAAGGGTCGGCACCTCTACTCTCACCCCAACCCTCACCGCAGCCCCAGTCAGGCACCGACTGGTCATGGATTCGTCCGTTAGACCAATAGTCAAGTCACTGGTGGTCTGTGTCTACACATCAACCCTAACCCCAACCGCAGCCACAGTCAGGCACCGACTGGTCATGGATTCGTCCGTTAGACCAATAGTCAAGTCACTGGTGGTCGGAGTCATCGATAGGATGGCCACGTCTTCGGGACTCTTCGGAAGCGTTAAACACCGACCGGTTGTACCCATACATCCGTATGTCTACTAAACCAATGGTCACGTTATGCTTCCGAAGGGTCGGCACCTCTACTCTCACCCCAACCCTCACCGCAGCCCCAGTCAGGCACCGA
>CAJPIZ010000628.1:0-10766 GCA_905368565.1 Medioppia subpectinata
TTGAGTGCACCGCAGGGACACTCATTCAGAGGATTGATAGTCCAGGCATACGATCCCCACACAAACGCCGGTAATTGAGTACATTTTGCAACAAGTTTTAAATGAAATGAAATTAACACAAATGTTTGAATCATTGAAACGAAACTTCATTCACACATTCAGTTATTGGCAAATTTGAAGCCGGAAAGGGTTTGAAGGCAATTGATTCGTGCAGTTCTGTCACCCATACAGACAGAAGGTTTGAATCATTCACACCGTAATCATTGCAAACAATTGTCTCATATTTATATATAAATCCATTTCAGAGGTAAAAGATCGGCGACATTGGTGTGGACGGCGCCCGACTCAGGCCGGGGTAACGTCGCCTTCAGAGGGACTGTCGTTCAAAGATTCAGCGATTTTTACGCTAATTTACATTCAAGTGTTAACCCAAATAACTAATTAATTTTTGCATAAAAGCATTTAAAACTGAGTTATTTTTGTAAATTAGTATTAAAAGAGAGATTTTGTATTGTATTTTATAATAAATTTAAATAATTTGTTGAATTAAAGTTAAATGTTGGGAGTATTTTAGGAGAGTATTGTTTCACCTTTTTAGCACCTTTTGAGCACTTCTAATAACTTTTTAGTAACTTTTCCACTATTTTAAACTTTTATGTGAAAAAATGGGAATTTTTTGAAAAATATCTCGTGTAAGCATGTTTAAATGACAATTAATATTTTACTAAATAATTTGTTTGGTTTTGCGTACATTATTCAACAATTTGATAGCTATCCTAGAATTGTTGTTAAAAATTGATTTGACCGATTTGAGTGCATTATTTTAATGCAAAATGATTTAATGATTTTCTATCATGTCATTAAGAGTAATTATGTCATATTATATATCAATCTGTCAGAAATTTATCTGGGTACAATTCTATCAAAGCAGATTTAAAATCGAATTAGTGGTTACCGAGTAAATAGTAAAAAAGCGATTCTAGTTTTAGAATCTAAAATTTAGATAAAAATAACTGTATCGAGTTTGACTGATTGTTGAATCATATGAAATGCATAAGTCCTCGAGAGGTAAGTATAAAACTCAACAAAATAATTGTTAAAAATATAATAAAAACGGATTACAAAATCAAAAATATTGTATGTTTATTAAATTATTGCAAAATATTAAGCAATTTAAGATTGATTGTGGTCTTTAATATAAACTCTACAATCAATGTAATATAAAAATACAAAAAAATCATTTCTTTATTTTCTATGGTATAAAAATATGATTGGAATTAAAAATTGATGGCATGTTATAAAATGGTAAACTTCATGGATTAAGATATAATTGTTTGGTAAAGCCTCGATAAATAACTTCAACAGTTTGTTTGGCGCAGATCTTTTGATAATTGGTTGATTCGTCGCAAATGTGATAAGTTTTGTTTGAAACTTGACAAGCAATCTGATGACAATTGAGTAAATTATGAGTTTAATATTGAAATAATGGTCACATATTTACGTCTATAAGAAGGTCTGTTAATTCAATATAAGGGTCACATTTGCGTAACACTTTGGAGAGAGCCGTTCCAAAGCCAATGCCATTCTTTTCATTTCGATAGTTCCGAAATCCGTCAATAGTTGAGTAACAGATCATAACATCGCTCAGTGTCGGCATCTGTGCCAGAATGCGCTCGATCTCAGCATTAGGCCCGACGTCTGAAGTAACCCAATCTATGTCCTCGTCATTGACGGGCCCTCCCGTTGCATAAACCACTCCGAAGTCATCCTTATCTATAATTGCATCACTTTTGTTAACATTTCAAATTACCATCAATTCAATCAATACATACGTCCGCGACAGCAGTTAAAGAAAAATAACTTCGGTTTATTGATTAGTTTTTTGCACTTCTTGTTATTTAATTGATTGACAATATACTCAAATGCTATACTCACGCCATCAGATGCTAAATATAAAATTAATACCGGTATTAGTTTTAAATATTAAAACCCTTTAATGTAGAAAATTACATATAAAGTGATCCTTTACTCCGTGTGAGAGAACAATGAGAACAAAGCAGTCGTGTTGTAAGAGTTCCGTCTTTTGTGAGTATTCTTCAAGTTTAGAATCGATATCTTTCTTAATTGGATTGGAGATGACATCGACTTCAAAATGCAAACGTTGGAAGTCTTGCTTCAATTGGTTGGCATCCCTTTCGGAACCCTCTCTGCGATATTTGTCGACAAGTGTTGGGAAATCAAAGATATTGAATATAAGACAATAACCGCGAGTTTTGGATGATATGGGATAATATTCGGGACCAATTATTGGTTGGCGGCGCGTCTGTTCGCCAAGCATAACATAGTCTTCGCTACGCGTATCAATAGTAGCAAAATAATACGGATTAAAATGGAATCGCTTTTTAAAGCCTCTATAAATATATTCGACAACTTGTTTGCCGTTAATCTTTGAAACATAATCGCAAATCTATTAAAATGATAAAAATACATCAATTAAAATTGTAAATATAAATTAATAAAGTAAATGTTGTGATAATTACTTTTGGAAGAAGTCTAGACAACTCTAGTTGATGTGCGTGATTAACGAGCACATTGGAGATGGCCATGCCCAAATACGTGCCCGAATCTCTATTCCGACCCGACACCTTTCCCTCAAGAGTTGAGTAGCAGATCATAATATCGCCAACTGTTGGCACTTTTGTTGGCTTTGTTGCGTCCATTCCATCGTTTTCTGTGTCCGCTGTAACCGAATCTAAATTCAATCCATCGCTAAAAGCTTCGACCCCTTCGCGGCCGCCATCCAAGTCTCTATTTCCTGTATTATTAGAAAATGTATTTTTAAAGCTTAAAATAAGTTTCAATGTAAACAATACACACCTCCGCGACAACAGCTGAAGAAGAATAGTTTAGGTTTATTAATGAGATTTTTGCAATTCTTGTTATTAAATTTGTCGATAATATCCTTATATGCGATAAACTTGGCATCAGATGCTAAATATTAAAATTTATATTAAGTTACGGTACAAATATTAATTACAAAAGTGCTTAAATATAATAAAATTACCGACAAATACTCCGCCATCCTTTCCATGCGACAGAACTATGAGGACAAAACAGTCGTGTTTTAAAAGTTGCCTCTTTTTAGAGTATTTGTCAACAATAAGTTTGATGTCTTTCTTATATGAATTGGTGAACACTTTGGCCTTAAAGTGCAACTCTTGGAACACTTGATACAATCGTTTGGCATCGCTTTGAGAACCGACTCGTTCTTCATATATTGACTCTTCGGGGAAATCAATTATATTGAATATAAGACAATATCCGCGCGGATTTGATTCCATGGCATAATAATTGGGACCAATCATTGGTTGCGGACAACTCTGCACGTGAAGCAGCGCTTCGTTGGACACGGGTTGAGCGACATCCTCTTCGATTGTACTTTGGGGATAAGTGGCCAACAATTTACTCGTACCTTCCGTTTCGGTCTTTTCCCAAAGTGCTTCTTTTGTGTTGGGCATGGATTGTAGTGTCCCTGTAGTGGGCGCTGGCGGTTGAGCTAATCCATTGGGTGATGTCTGCGGAACCGATGTGGTTGGCGGTGACAGTTGTGATGAAATGATGGTCACCAGTGATGGAACCGATGGCTGAGCCAATGGTGTAGACATATCGGCGATGGAATACTGTGTGGGAATGGATGACAAACATTGGGTCGTGGGTTGAGATACGGTTGGCGTTGATTGAAGTGTCGGCACCGATAAGCGGACGGATTGTGTGGACTCATCCAAATGGGATTGACTCACATTTTGGTGGTCACTATCGGGACAACTATTGGCACTCATTTGTTGTGTATGTTATAAATATTGTAAGTTTAAATATATGTTAAATAATGATTTGAATTGTGAATTGTGTGATAAAGGCTAATATCGGTGTTAAATATCACAATTTAATGATATTAAAGCAATACATGGATTGAATTTAATTGTAATGATTGAAACAAATAATAAGTTTAATTCATATAAATGATAGGAATGACAAATTTCATCACAATATTATGTGGTATCAAATGAGCTCATCATAGAGTCTGCATAAAATCTATGTCATTTGCACAATACAGTAAGAATAAAGTTAGTGATATTAAAAATGGCATTTATAAAAATAAATGCCTTGTCTGGCACATTCCCAGTGGGCATATTCCCGATAAATGCCTTCAAAACTGGTACCAATAGATGGCAGCACCACTTAAGTGTATATCATTAATAAGTACATGTGACTATCTTATGAAACTAACAGCCAATCATAGACTTTGGGGCTTATTTCAAACCCAGAGCTGTTTGTTAATTAATAACAAAACATAGCGTTTTACACCATCACAGCCAGCGGTCGCGGACTCAGTGCACCAATTGATTAAATGCAATAAACAATACTATATATTAAATGACAGCTCATTTCATAGTTGATTAGTATGATTACTGTGTTTGATTATTGTCTAACACCGGCGGTGGCGGCGGTCTTATACATGTAGCACTCATAGGGCATCACTTTTGAATAAATCTACCGATTGATCAGTAGGTCTGACATCTATGTTTGATGGCTTAAAATGCGCGCAAACACAGTGGCAACACATTAAACAACTTTTGATTTAAATAACTTTTGTAGTTTTTAAGGAAAACACAAAATAACAAATGTTTGGCATATATTGGGCAGCCAAAATAAACGCCCGATAAATGCCAATAAATGCCCGGAATATTCCCTTTATTACATTCCCATGCCATAAGCGTCTTATCCCTAAATAAAGTACACGCATATCATATAATAACTCTGTGTAGGAATTTCTATGTGCAATGTATAAACAACCCCGATGAATAATGATATGGCTAAAGTAGCGGCAAATACAATATACCATGTACAGGTACAATGTATTAGTGTATAATAGTCACCAAAATTTGATGTCTTTTAAAGAGTGTTTTCTAGAATATACTGTACTATAGAAATGTTAGGTCATAGTAGCAATTGAATATAACCTAAACAAATTGTATAAGTGGTATAGCATTATGATATGTGGAGGGGATAGTCTTGCGATATATAATTTTAATTCTAAAACGTGGTAATAAAATGTTATACTGAATAGATTTTAAATTATAGAATAATATGCAAATAGTCTTTTTAAACCAGAATTTGAAATACATGTAATTTATATAATGTTTGATCTACTATTAGATCACTTGAAGTTCTATCACTATTTATCGAGAGTTAAGTCCAGACCTCAGCAATACATTAATAAGTATAACAAAAACAATATATAGTATAGTGTATTACAAATTGTTTATTTATAATTGAAATTATAGTAAATATTTAACAATAATTGCTGTTTTAAAATATAAATATTTGTAATAAAATGTAAATGTAATATGAAATGCAAATATAAAAAGTGTAATTTATGAATTCGTTAATATTTATAACTTTAAATATTCTTTCGTACAAAACTTTATATTAATTATTATAATATATGAGTGTTTTGGCAAATAATTAATTTAAATATATTGAGATTCGTTGTCTTAAATAACAATTATTTTAAACATAGAAATAGAGATTTCGTAATTGATTTGATAGAAGAGGCAGTTTATGGACAGAGAATTGTTTATATTATATCATGATTTACATTAAAAATTGAGCGCTTAATTAATTTGTAGTAACATTATTAGTGGTAGAAATAGTATCGAAATGACCAGGATTGAAATGGAAGCGTTTATTAAAACCCCTCATAATAACTTCAACCACTTGTTTGCCCACTCGTTTGCCCCCGTCTTCGATGTTTTCTTTCTTTGAAACATGATCCGAAATCTATTCAACAAATACATCAATTTTAATATACATTCATAAACTAAATATTATGACAATTACTTTTGTAAGAAGTATAGGTAATTCCAATTCGTGAGCCATATTAAGGAGTACACTGGAGATGGCCATTCCCAACCACGAACCCGTACCTGGACTTCGATACGACACGTGTCCGTCAATAGTTGAATAGCATATCATAACATCGCTAACTGTCGGCACTTTCGCTGGAGGTTTTGGTTCAGTTGTATCCTTTGGATCGTTTCCTTCGTCGGCAATACTTGTATCGAAATCCAAATTCTCACTTAAAGCCTGCACTTCACACCCAACGCCATAGTCTCTGTCATCTGTAATTAAAACAAATAGTTTTACAAAATAAAACGACATTCAATTCAATGAATATATACTTCCGCGACAACAGCTAAAGAAGAATAGCTTCGGTTTATTAATAAGATTTTTGCATTTTTTGTTATTTAATTTGTCGACAATATCTTTATATGCGATATACTGTCCATCAGATGCTAAATAATAATCATAATATAACTATTAATATAAATTACTATATTTTCAACTATTTTATTTAAAAATGGCTCAAATGTAGTCCAATTACCGACAAATTCTCCTCCATTCACTCCATGTGAGAGAACAATGAGAACAAAGCAGTCGTGTTTTGAGAGCTCTTTCTTTTGGGAGTATTCTTCGACAGTATTTTCGATGTCATTCTTACTAAAATTGGTGAACACATTCACCTCGAAGTGCAACTGTGAGAACACTTCCGTTAACCGATTGCCTTCGCCTTCAGAACCAAATCGATACGGAAATTCAGTCGAATGGTTGGGGAAATTAATTAAATTGAATATAAGGCAATATCCGCGCGGTTTTGATTTCATGGCATAATATTCGTCATCAATCATCGGTTGAGCCGATGTCTTGACGCTAAGCATCTCTAGTGCGGGCGCGGACTCAGCGAAGGTTTGTTTAGCAATGGTTGGCGCCGGCAAATGGAGAAAACTGGCCACCAATTGGTCCATTGCTTTCGCTTCGGTCTTCGACTGTAACTGTGATGAGTTTAGTATGGGTTTTGGTGTCTCTATAGTAGGCACTGGCAGTTGAGCTAATCCATTGGTTGATGTCTGTGGAGCCGATGTGGTCGGCGGTGACATTTGTGATGAAATTGTGGGCACCGGTGATGGAGCCGATTGAGTAGATTGTGTGCCGCCATCCGGATCTGCTTTACCATTGCTTACACATATAATTTCGGACATATTATTATCATTTATTTGTTATAAACATTAATGGTTAGAGGGAGGCCGGGGCTGAAACATATTGAACGTGGTTAATGAATCAACAAGTTTATTAATCAACTATTATTCATGATAAACGTTACAATAATTGCAGTCATCAAGTGCCCTGATGCTAATAATATTTATTAATATACAGTAAATGAGTTTAAACCCCATTTGTTATATTAGTATACTCTATATATGAATGAATTATGAATAGTGTATAAATTATAACACATTTGAATAATGCTGTGTCCACGCAGGTGGACAAACCGGTCATACATGGTTATAAATATTATAAATGTATATAATTTTGTTAAATAATAACTTCAATCGTGAAATCAGTGAATTTAAGGCTAATATCGGTGTTAAATATTATCACAATTTAATTATTTAATCAATAAATATATTAAATTTAGAAATAAAGGCACAATTTTATAACATAAATGTTATAAGTTATAACGTAAGTTAGAAAGCATACTTAATAAGTGTACATCTGTATGCCATGTAATGCTTTAAACAGGTTGTGAAATCATCCGAAACTAGAATAGTTAGGGGTTTGTTAAAATTTCATGAATATGTTTAAATGTTCATGGTTGCTTCAAAATTTTAAGTCAAATTTGAACAATTTCTCATAGACAAGAATGTTTATTTATTATCATTAATAATTTATCACTGAATTTTGAATCAATAATTGCCACTACAGTACTCATAATGGAACCAAAGTTTGCAATGATATAAAACATGGTATAAAAATTTACAATTTAATTATTTCTTGTAAAAACTTACCTACTGTAGTTTTAAAAATATATTATCCAATTGTCTACACACTTGAGTCCAGTCAATCTCCAAATATTTTGTTTTACAATAAAAACAATATACAAAACAAAAATAATTTTATTTTAATTCAAATATCAAACAAATAATTGCATTTCGTCTTAAGTGATAAAATTTGTATTAAATATTACATTATTTTCAAATATTTTATGAATTGCCGCTCAATTATCTATTGCTCTAAATATCATTTAAAAAGTTGATGAAATAATGTATGTTTTGTACGATAAGTTACGTTAAATTAAGAATAATATTATTGAAACAATAATTATAAGCATAGAAATGGAGATTTCGTTAATCACTTGATAGAAGAATATATCAGTTTAATAGAAACATTTAAATTTGAGACTCAATTCATAAATAATCCAAAAAACAGTTTATACTTTAAATGAAGTCACGATTGGAATGGTTATAAAATTGAGCGCTTAATCAATTAGTAGATGAGGCGGTGTCGGCAAAATAGCCCGGATTGAAATAGAATTGCTTAGTAAAGCCTCTCTGTATAACTTCAACCACTTGTTTGGCCCCGTATTCATCACTTTCTTTGAGTGACACTTCATCTGAAATCTGTGACAATAAATACACAAATTATAGTTTGCTTTATATTTAGATTAATTACTATTTAGATTAGTTACTTGTCTGAGGAGTTGTAATAACTCGGTTGTGTGGGCGGACTTAGTGAGCACTTTGCAGAGAGCCATCCCAAGCCACGTGCCGTTCTCCTCGTGACGCCACGAGACGTATCCATCAATAGTCGAGTAACAAATCATAACATCGCTAACGACCGGAACTCTAACAACCTGTGGCTTTATTCTGTCCATTGGGATGAGTCCGGCGTCCGCTGTAACCGAATCTAAATTCATTGTTTCGGCCAACGCTTCCACTTCATAATCCACGCCATAGTCTCTATCGTCTAGTATTTGCAAATAATTTGTTTAACATTTAAAATAACATATAATTCAATCAATACATACGTCCGCGACAGCAGCTGAAGAAGAATAACTTGGGTTTCTTAATGAGATTTTTGCAATTCCTGTTATTTAATTGTTCGACAATATCTTTGTATGAAATATATCGGCCGTCACTCGCTATACATTAAAATCAAAATAAGTTAAAAACATTAATTTAAAATGTCTTAAATCTAATGTATTTACCGACGAATACTCCGCCATCCTTTCCGTGCGACAGAACTATGAGAACAAAACAGTCTTGTTTTAAGAGTTCCTCTTTTTGCGAGTATTCTTCGACAGTAGTTTCGATGTCTTTCTTGTTTGGGTTCTTAATGATATTGACCTCAAAGTGCAACTGTTCGAAGATTTTCTTCAACCGAATGCCTTCCGATTCGGAACCCAATCGATGGGGAAATTGAAGGGAATGGTCGGGAAAATCAATTATATTAAATATAAGGCAATATCCGCGCGGATTTGATTTCATGGCATAAAATTCTGATCCAATCATGGGTTGATCGCATGTCATCACGTGAACCATGTGTTGGTCGGTCTTCAATTCGCCGATGGAATGAGTGTTGAGGACTACACCTGTGGGGACAGACCTGTCGATCTCGTCTTCAGATCCCGTCTGTTCTGGCAATGAAGCAGATATAGTCGGCACAGTTAACGGAGGGCTCGCTGTCGACGACGAATGTGAAGTGGAGGCAATGGGTTGTGGCAGTTGTCCCGATTGTGTCGAGAGTATACATCCGTCCCTTTCATGTCTAATATCGGGATTCGTTAATTGCGAAGACTGTTCGGCGATGGGCTCTAACACTGCAACTGATGGCGACTCTGACTCGGAGTGGTCTGAATCGTTCGCACAGTCTTTAAAGCCATTTTGTCGGTCACTATCGGCCGCGCGTTTGGCACTCATGACAGCAACGATAGAAATATATCAAATTTAAGTAATTTTATCTTCTGTCGTGAATTCAGTGAATTTAAGGCTAATATCGGTGTTAAATATTATGACAATTTAATGGTATTAAAGCAATACATGCATTGAATTGAGTTATAATATACGAAACAAAAAGCAAAACCAATTGATTTAAAGGTTGGGAATGAGAATTACATCACAATAGAAGCACTATATGTGCAGTACATGTATATTGTATGTGTATAGTGTGTATTCAATGAAATGAGATTGGTCAGTTTGAAAAACAACCCACCTACTTCAAATTCATACACACATATGCATACACACACACACGCAATGCAATTACGTGACAATCCCTCAGTAATTGTGAGACAATATTTTTCAAACGCAAAGTGAATACAAAAACAAATCATAAATTGATTAAAGGATTGCTTTTTTGGTGTCATTGAAAGCCAGTTGTATTGAGTGACCGATAATATGAACAGCTGTTCGCTGGACGTCCAGAAGTGGCGGCACATCCGCGACGACTACATCGCTGGACAGCAGTACAAGTCGGCCGTCTTCTGGAGCGATAAGATTGTCTCATTGAGCGCCGGACACACCGACGATGTCTACCAACAGGCCATCTGTTTCTATCACTTGAATGAGTTCCACAGAGCCATCCATTGCATCAAATCCAGACAATTGCACACAACTGTCCTCTCGTGCCGTCATTTGGTCGCCAAATGTCACGTAAGATCACTTCCCGACTCAACCGCATGTCATGTCAAATGATTGCACATTTGTTTGTCATTTGTCCCGTAGTTTTCGGCCAAAGAGTATAAGGAAGCGCTGGAAGTGCTTGAATATGATTATAATGACACCAAATCGATGGACATAACCGGCGGTGACAGAGAAGGAGATAATAAAGTAATTGAGACAATGATTTTGTGCATAAATTTAATGATT
>CAJPIZ010000628.1:12318-22339 GCA_905368565.1 Medioppia subpectinata
GCCAAATGTCACGTAAGATCACTTCCCGACTCAACCGCATGTCATGTCAAATGATTGCACATTTGTTTGTCATTTGTCCCGTAGTTTTCGGCCAAAGAGTATAAGGAAGCGCTGGAAGTGCTTGAATATGATTATAATGACACCAAATCGATGGACATAACCGGCGGTGACAGAGAAGGAGATAATAAAGTAATTGAGACAATGATTTTGTGCATAAATTTAATGATTATTTAATGAAATACAAAAATTTGCGATACAATCAGTGGAATAGTGGAATCGCTTTACTTAAAGGTCAGATATACGAGGCGTTAGACAATCGGATGATTGCCATCACTTGTTTCAAAGACGCCCTCAAATACGATGTCTTTTGTTACGAAGCCTTCTATTCGTTAACTCAACACCAAATGCTTACAAGAAATGAAGGTTTGATTCAACACCTGAATTGTCCGCTCATTTCGACTAATGTTAATGTTGTGATGCATTACAGAGGAGGCGATCATCGGTTCCCTAGAGTTTGAGAATCAATGTACTAAAGATGAGACCAAATTTGTCAGATTTCTATACGAATCGCAACTCAAAAAGGTTTGTAATAATTATTATTGAACTTATAATTTATAACTGAAATGATAAATAATTTCATACGGAAAATGTGTGAATAGTATGACAAACCGGGAGACATAACGGTTCCCAATGAGTTTTCAAACATTCTCTACGAAAACGTTGATTTCATGACAACATTAGCCGAAAGACATTACTATAACTGTGAATACCAACAGTGCTTTAGGATTACTTCTCAGTAAGTGTTGAAGTCTTTTAGCGTTTTGTTTTAAATTTAAAATTTATTTCAATTATTAGAGTTTTAACCCGAGATCTCTATCACACGCAATGTCTTCCCATTCACTTGTCATGTCTGATGGAACTCAAGAAAACGAATGGTAAATCATGACTGAAAATAAAGCAAAGTTTAAAATATTTTTTATTTACTGAACAGCGCTTTTCGATTTGGCGCATAAACTCGTCGATCTCTATCCCGAAAGTTCGGTCAGTTCTTTCATACGCTTTATAAATACAAAATGAGTGAATCTGAATGTGTATAACAGTTGTCGTGGTTCGCCGTCGGCTGTTATTACCTATTGATCAACAAAACAGACGCCGCGCGACGATTCCTAAGCAAAGCGACCACTTTGGACAACGTGTTGGCTCCGGCGTGGCTTCTGTACGGCCACTCATTCGCTGTGGAGAGCGAACACGACCAGGCGATGGCCGCTTACTTCAAGGCATCTCATCTGATGAGAGGCTGTCACTTACCCCTCCTTTATATAGGCTTAGAGTACGGCTTAACAGATAACACAAAATTGGCCGAAAGGTTCTTCAAACAGGCCCTCGAAATCGCACCAAACGATCCCTTCGTTTTGCATGAGTTGGGAGTTATTGCATATCAGAGCTCAAAGTGAGTCACACTTGGCTTTGAATAGTATGTCATTTAATTAATCATTTTGAATGTTTTAGTTTTACTTCAGCCGAGAAACACTTCAGAGACGCTCTGAATATAATTAAGAATAGAAAGGAAATAACAGTATTGCCCGACAAATGGGAACCACTTCTCAATAATATGGGACACGTCTTAAGGAAATTAAAGTATTAATTAATTTAAAATCTATTTAAAAATGTCCTCATATTTAATATTAATATAATATAATGAAAGGAAATACGAAGAGGCGATCGATTTCCACAAACAGGCGCTGATTCTGTCGCCGCAAAATCCGTCCACATATTCAGCGCTCGGATTCGTGTATAGTTTGATGACTAAATGGAATGAATCGGTCGAATACTTCCATAAGGTTTGCCATCATTTGCTGTTTTTCACAATTAATTACTCAAACGTTATGTGGAATGCATTAGGCTTTAGGTCTGAAACGAGATGACTCGTTCTCGACCACAATGTTAGGCCACGCCATCGAACATCTGGTCACTGAGATCTCTATATTTCACGGTATTTACCATTCAAATAGTTGATCGTTTCAGTCATTCACTTATTATTTGTATTCACATTTAGATTCTACTAATGGGACCGAAAACGCTGTTAAATATGAAAAACAAACGGTTATAACAGACTTCTTGTTATCGAAAGCAAATGAAGAGAAAATTCTGCCAAATGTTAAGATCACTGGGAGTCGATCCAAATCTAATATCATTAATACAACACCACAACCACCAGACACTCCATTACCCGATCTGAGCGCTAATGACTGCGAAATGGATATTAGCAACTGATCCATAAGTTATAACTCAAATCATTATTTTAAATTTATTTACAAATTTATTAAATAATTTTATAAACAATGATTCACTTAATGTCGACAATAGTGGGCGCTTCGTCTTCCAGTTCTGAACTGAAATCCCATTTAAAGTTTTTGGTCAAAAACTGTCTAAATCTTAGACCCCTTTTCCTAAGATCTTCTCTCACTTTAAGGTTTGATTCGATGTTCGCGAAGAATGTCTTTAAATATGTGACCAAAAAGTTGTTGTTTTCGACGATATCGGCGAACAACTGGTGCGGCGTTTGTTTGAGTTGGAAATGTAAGACTCGTATGAAGTTTAGGTAAAAGTCTGTGTATTTGGTGATCGAGTTGTCGGCAAAACACAAGATGTGAAGCAATTGTTTCCAGTATTCAAACGAATCGAAGACATGGCCCACAAGGAAAGTGACGAAAGAGAACTGCAATTCACCCAAAATATCATCCATTTGTCCGCATCTCATGGCAATTGTCTCGAGAGTGTATGAGCTGTCCATTGAGTGGTGAGATATTTGCGATGCACTCGAGTCCGAGGGGTAGAGAAAATGTTTGGGTATTTCGGAGAAATTGATTACACAATTGGGTTCCCTTTCCATCACTGGTAGTCCATCCGAATCAGTCTTCGCCTCATTCCTGTCCAATGGTATCAATTGTGTGACCGAAGCTATTTGTCCGCTCTTCGGGTTTAGTCTATTGAACACCGTTTCGGTGATATAGTCAGTGAGTCCGACCCAATCGGCGTACGAACTGTACTGATAGGCACCCAAATGGCTGTCCAGCGAACCATTCATCACATTATCCACGTATCGCTGTATTTGTGGCAAATCCTTGTATTCTTCTTCAATGTCTTCATCCAATAGATTCCATTTCCTAACAATCAGTTCCTTAAGCGAGAAGTACCGCAAAAACCCGATCCTCGGAGCGACGGATCCGTCTTTGGATACAGAGCTATAGTGTATGAAATGAAGTCCCGGAGGAATGAGTTTAAGACCCATAAACTTGTGGCCAATATTATAGACATTCAAATCGATGCCGAATTGGGTTCCCATCGGAATGTCTTCAATGATTAGAGTCGAGCACTCCTTCACCAATCGTTGAGCCGTTTTGTCGTCCATTTCATCGCATGTCGGATAAGACAATCCACTCGTCGTTGTGTCCATCGCTTCCGTCGCCGAAGAACTGGCCATTGATTACAGAAAATGATAAGTGAGTTGAGTTTCGTTTGAAAAATGAATTTAAAGTTTTTGTTTTGAAAACAAACCATAAATAATGTCTTCAATTATTTGTGTTTATTATTGTATTTGTCATTAAATTGTGATTAAATAGACATTCATTTGCATTGAAATCAAATGTAAAACAATTAAATGAATGGATAAATGGTTTATTAATCAATGAATTGAGTCTCAATTGAATTGAGCGGTCATTTAAAAGACGTCTTTTATGTGAACACATTTGCATCGATGGTAAGCATTGTTTTCATTTGATGGCAAAGACATTGAAAGAGTGGTAACCACTGAAGACATACGCGAAGACAATGTCATCCGAGTCTCACAACGAGAACTCAATACTCAATGAATTGAAAAACTTTTTGCAATTTGTTTGCGAAGAGAAGAGCTGTTCCGTCGAATCGGTTCTCAACTCCAGTCTTACACTTCTCAGTGACTGTCCGTCCGCTCGGGAAGCGGTTCTTCAGCTCTACTCTCAACTCTTTGACGAATATTGTGCCGAATATTGTGTCCAGAATTCGGTGAATGAGTTGCCGTCGATCGGCGACCGATCGGTCGGCGGTCAAAGAGTCGGACCGATTATCTCGCGATTCATTTCGGCCCAAAAGAACTCAATTAACGGTAACTTAAATGCCAACGATTTGGTGGCCATTCGGAAGGTGTCCACCGATTCGAGGAGACAGTCGATGGATTGCAGCGACGAGTCTAAAGCCACGTCCAGTTTGGACTGTCCTCAGAGTCCAACGGCGGCCACATCTGTGCCGATGGAATCGCTGAACGACTCGAAGGCGAACACCGATCACAACCACGAGTTGAATGAAGTGATGAATTCATTGGACTTCCAGTTCATAAGAATCAGCGAATATTTAATTACTTTAATTGAAAGCGAATCCAATCCAACGTTTGCTAAGAGTATAACCGATTGGGCGCTGGAATTGGCGGCCAAACTGAGCGCCAAATACGGCAGATTCGGTCAGAATGTGTCCACTGGTGTGCAGAAGAGTTCCGGCCAAACGGATCCCAATTTGTCGTTGAGTTCTTCGTTGGCCTTTTGGATGCAATGCCCGGCAATGCAAGCGCTCACAAACCTGACCATCAGATGCAATACCATTGAACTCGAAGGTCTGGTCAAACAAATGCTTCAATATTCCCCGCATTGCGATTGGATTCTCGCGCATCTGATCACAACCATGTCCAACAACTCTCGCTTTAACACATACATCGAGCAACTGATCCAAAGCGCCACCTCTTCTCCATCTGTCACCTGTATATTGTCTTATTTGTCTGAACACAATCCCAGAGCTATTGTCAACTCATCCAAGTCTAACATTCCGTTTCTTCTAAAGTTAAGCACAAACTCTAAACCACTTTTAGATCTATTGGTTTCGGAGGCGACCAAACAATGTAAGCATTGAAATACAATTTCATTATTAAATTGCAACAAATATTGTAAAGTATTAAATATGAAAATATGTTTTTAGATAACATTAAAGCTTTGAACGAATTGGTTGTGACCACAAAAGCCGAAGATCTGAACGATCACATCATTTATTGCATAACAAACGCTGCGAACGCTTTTGATTTGTTACGAATCGCTTTCGATATATCGGTTCACTCGGAGGCCAACGATGAGCTCAAAGAGCGGACATTTGTTATATTGTCTGCCATTATATCACACATTCATTCATTTGTTTACGGCTCTAATATGACGCTAACAAACAGCCCTCCGATTCTGGATTTACTGAAGAACAACGTCTCCGGACTTGTTGTCCATTCCGTGAAGACGACGAATCCTTCTCTACGACGCCTTCAGTTAAGACTTTTGCATTTACTATGTCTTCATTACAGCACAGAATTTGTGACTGAAATGTTTCACAGCATTCTGTCCACACATTTGCATAATATAAACACCAATTCATTCAAAAATCCGGTTCCAAACCTACTGTTGTCTCCTTTAATGAAATCATTAAAACTTCAATTCGGACCTCAAATACACAAGTGTTTGAGCGATACTTTGCGTCTACCGTTTGAGAAGAGTGTCAGCTATTGGTCTCACTTATTGGCTGCCGTTGAGGGCGAGTCCGTGTGTCTCGACATCGATCTCTTGTGTTCATACTTTTCTGATAATAATCTCGAATCGAAAGCAAAAATATTCACAAAATACTATATTTTGCGGCTATTATTGCATACAATGGAAAAGTTTCCCAAACGTGTTGTCAGACCTCAACACAGACTCTGTCTGTCACTCGTTTCGACTTATTTTAAAATAATTGAATTACAAAACAATTGTTTAGACAATGAACTGGACATCTATATGGAAACACTGGTCACGTGCCAGAAGTCGATGACTATTTTAGCAAAAAGTTATGCCATTAATCAACAGATTCTGTCCCGAAGTCTGTTAGAATTTAGTCTCGAAAAGAGTCGACTATTTTGCAAAACTAAGACCAAAAACAAATCAAATATCTCTTCATATGAAACAATAAATCTGATGAAAGAGAACGCTTCCTATGATTTGGGAAATTCTAAGTTTAGAAAAATACCATTAATTGCAAACAAACCAGAGATCGATAGCAATCACTGCAACGCAGAGGACGAGACATTGATAGTGAATCAACAGTTGGTTTTAGACGCCTTTCGGTGTTGTGTTAAAAAGAAAGGTATTTTTGCAAATAAACTTTTCAATAATAATGACATAAATATTTGTTTCTCACAGATATGACATCATTTGCTAAATTATTGGTTCAATGCGTTTCACCCGATCTGTTATCCAATGACAATATGTGGGGCGACGAAGACCCCAGAGATGGACAATTGCAAAGCCTTCGGGTAATTAATATTGTTTATTATTAATTAGCAAATGATGGTGAAAATGCTCAATAAATCATTGCTTATTATTTTACAAATAATTAGATTACAATTGAGAGAGATTTGTATATATGGCGCGCATTCAACGCTAATCCCATTCTTTGGGATCTATGCGAACTCATTGGTAAAGAAGACTGTTTAAGCAATTGTCTGGTCTTAATCCGGGCCCTAATGACTGTTCAACGCACTCATTGGGCGTCCACTTCGTTGAGTAAAGAAAACATTTTTGAAACTCAGAGGTATTGTCATTGCCTATGGATTGGATTCTGTTGTTTAAACAATGATTTCTTGTATAGACTATTAACTCTACTGTCGAGCACTGGTGTACTGCCATCGGAACCGTTCAAACACGTGGCAACTGTGTTATCCCAGTTGCAGGCCTGGGAGGTGTCGTGTATTCTCAACGATATTTGTAAATATCTTAAAGACTCCACTTCTGGTCAAATGGAAAGCCAATCACTGAAACCTTATGTGGAAAGGCTTCGCATAATAATGGCTCACAATCTTCCCGGACCTCTGTTTGTCAATATATTCAAAGGGCTTAAATAACCACTCATTTGACCACTAAATTCTGTTACCATCATTTCCAATCAATTAACTTTCATAAATTATTTCTATATTATAAATAAAATCATTTTATAACCAAAATAAACTCGTTAATAATTCTTTGATCTCTCTCTCTCTCTCTCTCTCTCTCTCTCTCTCTCTCTCTCAATTGTAATCTAATTATTTGTAAAATAATAAGCAATGATTTATTGAGCATTTTCACCATCATTTGCTAATTAATAATAAACAATATTAATTACCCGAAGGCTTTGCAATTGTCCATCTCTGGGGTCTTCGTCGCCCCNTCTCTCTCTCTCTCTCTCTCTCTCTCTCTCTCCGCAGAAGTAAAGTAAAATTAATGTGTTTTATAAATAGATTTTTATTAAATAAATACAAATGAAAGAAAATAAAACAAAACAAACAAAAACAAAATGAAGAGTTGATAAATGAGTTAAGAATTTAGTATTGAATTAAACGAAAGGTTTGTTTGATTTTTAAACTTTTAGTCTCAATGTTTTGAACCGGTTTTGGATCCGGTTTTGGAGGCGACTTTGGATCCGGCCTTTGGGTTCGCACCAGTGGTCGAGCGGACAGACATTGTGGACGGACTCGAACCCATGTTTGAAGTCTTGCTGAGAGTCTTGCCGGAAGCGCCGGCCGCCCCACCGGCCGCCGCACCACCGGCTGCCGCACCGCCGGCTGCGGCCCCAGTCTTACTGCCCGCGGCTCCGACACCGGCGTCTGCGGCGGCGCCACCCTCTGGAGGCTTGTCTTCTTTGTCCTTCTTTTTGGAGGCTAAGCAGACGCACAGCACAATCGCAATCACTATTATAATGATAACAATGATCACAATTATGATCCACAGACTGTTACCGCCTTTCTCTTCTTCTTTGGACGCGGCGGCGGTATTGGACTCTCCTCCGGGTTGGTCAGAGGCTCCGGCCGGTGGCGGCGCCCCTTCGGCGGCTGTGGTGTTGGAGTCGCCTCCGGGGCCGGGAGTTTGTCCGTCTCGCGGAGCGGCAGCTTTGGGCGGCGGCACCAAAGAGAGCGGCGCTTCAGTCGGCGGAGCGAATGACTGACAATTCATGGATTTATTGAAATTGAAGAATTTGGTGAAGATATCCATCTGAGAGCTCTTAGTGGCGGTGACTTTGCCATTAGTGATGGATTTGACGAATAGTGTCCAATAGGACGGGTGTTGGAACATGAAGATGGAGTCAACCATTGCGGTGAGGGATCCGTTCTTAGAGCCGCGACCATAGCTGATGGCGTCCACCCGTCGCTGCGGATCGATATTCATATCCGTCACCGAATTGGCCGCAAAGCCGGTAGAAGTGGGAGGTTTGGCGCATATGTTCTTTATGTCGACCACTGAGTACTGGTTGTGTTGGAAGACAACGATATTAGTCTTCTGGTAGACAAACGCGGCGTCGATTCGGGCGTTCAGATCCAGTTTGGCTGACGAGAAGACCGGATCCGTTTTGAGGTCAACGGGGTTTGTGTTCCACTGATTGGTGCGGACGTCATATGTCATCACTTTATTGCCACTGGAAGTGAGTTCCACCAAATGGATCAGCTTTTCTCCCTTCCCTTTGCAGATGTCCATTGTGTCCACGAAGACGGCGGCGTCTCCTCTGGTGAACCCTCCCGGCAGTGGATCGCCGGCTGTATTGGACTGCGTGTACGAGTCCTTCAGGAACCAGAAGTTACCGCCGCTTGTGATGAAAAACTGTTGATTCTCTGGCATATAAGTCATGGAATCGATTTTCGCACCGTTTTTACAGATATCCGATCCGCTCCTCACCGAAGACACCGATAGGCACAACACTATCACTACTCTTAACATCACTTCTCGCCTCAATTCAGACCACTTTCTGCTCATATTTTATGTCAAAACTAAGTGTCAGAAGAATATTGGGTTCGAGTCTTGAATACAATTAATTCGTTTGCATTTCTTTTAAAACTTTGAATTTCACGCGAAATGCAAAATACTTTTTATTCAATTTTACGGCTATTTTGTGCATTCAATTCAATTCTTGCGCTCTTATAAAGTGTAGTATCGTTTGAATCAACTTTTTCTTGCGTTCAATAATTGAACTTCAATTACAGTTTAAACACAAACTTCAGTCCGAAGTCTTCAGTCTTCACATTACTTCATAAATATAGATTTAATTGTAAATTATTTTTATTTTTAATATTCGAGAATATAGTTAATGCTATACTTTTTATTTATTTATTACAAACTTTGTTATAAAACTTATTTGAATACAAAAAACTTATCTAAGACTAGAATTGGTTTAATAAATGCTCAAAACAGAGAATCAGTGATCCTCTTGTGAGTGAATCCTTCAAGAAATACATTAATTGGTAAAAATCACTATAAAAAACATTCTTAGTATTAATTTTCATATCAATTCCCGTAATAATAAACGCAATTATCCATCAATTCATGACTATAAGGATTTCTGCTACCCATAGAAACTCTTATAGTTTGCAATGATTCTGTGCCTTCATATGAAAAACAAGAATCCTATAAAACCATATATTCATCAATGAATTGTAGTTATAATCAAATACTACAACAAATACCCTTAAAAAATAATGTAAAAAACGGTATTCATGTTAAATGAATAACTGATAATTTACAAAATATGCTTATACATTATACAAATATGTATTACGGTATATGTAATTATTTAACTTTAATCGCAATGCTTTCCAATGAACTAATATTATGTCATTAAATATGAATTACATATCTCTTCATAATATGAATAAATGAATTCAATTGATAAAAATATGTTAAGAATTAAATGAATTGACAATAAAATTAACATTTCTAAAGAAGTGATAAGTTTTGTGTCAATATTTGCCGTAATTTATATGGCATTACATAACCAAATGTGGAGACAATCCCTTCGATGAGTATTTAAGTGACAATTGAGTCAATCTATGGTTTAATGTTGTGATTGACGCCAAGAAGCCATTCAATTGATTCCCATCTACTTATTGGCCACCAATTGATTCAACCCTCGTTTCCATTGTCTCATGTCTTCGCTTAATATGTGATCCAAACAAAAGTAT
>CAJPIZ010000629.1:0-22333 GCA_905368565.1 Medioppia subpectinata
TTGTTGTTTTTTGGGACACAGAAACAAATTTTGCTGCAAAACTCGTGATTTGGATTTTGTTTCTCATTTATGGTGTGAAAGAAAATATTAGTATAATTATTGAATTTTTAATTTCAATTATAATTATTATAATAATTTTGTTGTTGAGTTGTGCTCGGCGTATGAATTTGTAAATGATTGCATCGTTTTTTGTTATTTTGTTGGCATTTTATTAAGTTTTTTAAAAATTAATATTTGAAATCCCTTTACAAATACCGTATATAATAGGAGTTATGTATTTATAATGATTACGATTTGTAATACATAGAGATTTCCCGAAACAAAAATGTTTTCATCAAAAAATAACAGCAAAACAAATTGCCGTCCAATTGATTGAGCAAATCATGAATAAGTATTTTTTTGAAACACATAATTATTTTCGTGAAAATTAATTAAATGCAAATCGCAATCAATTTTCAATTCAATTTAATGAGTGAAAAAAAGTAACAAAAGTTTGAAATACAGGGTATATGAATGAGAGGGAGAATAGGGATAACTAGTAATCATTATTTGAAAAAATAATACAAACAATAAAATAAAACTTTTTGAAAAAATACATTCTTGGCATTAGTGAACCCATTGTATAAATAAATGCTTTTATTTTATTCAATACATTAAGTCCGAAAATAAATAAATAAAGTTTTGTATTAAAAATTTCTTCAAACAAATGCGAGAGAGAGAGAGAGAGAGAGAGAAAGAAATGAGAAATTTATATAATAATAATACAATTGGATAATTGATTTGAATGGCATTTGAGATGATTATGAAGTAAAGCGATGAAAAGTGAAGTGAAAATACATTTGAAAATGTCGAGTGAAAACGTCTTATGCCTATCACTGGCTATAATCTCATAGCATATCATGAAATACAGTGAAGTGAAGCGCAAGACGTTTCTCACACATCATCTCAATCTCGACATCAAATCATAGCATCTAATCCTCTAATCAATCGTTAAGTTATAGAGTATTATAACGTATGAGAGAGAGAAAATATTTTTTGTTCCCACTGTTTATACAGTGAACAACAAATATAATGCATAAATACATATAGCGATTGCAATCAATTATTACTATCAATACATTANTCTCTCTCTCTCTCTCTTTCTCTCTCTCTCTCTCTCTCTAACCCATCGAAACGATAAGAATATATGGAAAAACACATGTATAGCAAACACCTGTAGTTTTGAAGCGAGTATTTGTTATATTCCTGTCATTATTACAAACGAAATGCTATTAAGAATTTGCTTCAAAAAAATAAGTGATAGTTTTATTCATTCATTATCTCAACGATAATGGAGTAAAACAAACGATAGCAATGAACCACTGGTTGGGGTTCATGTGAATCCATGATAATATTCATACCAGAGAGAGAGAGAGAGAGAGAGAGAGAGAGAGAGAATGGGAGAGACTGTCTGAGAGAGCATTAATATTGTTCATTCACTGGTGATGTAAATTAGGTGAAGAAACGACTCTTACTTTTCATGTTCAACGAGAGAATAGGATAATAATATTTTTTGGTTTTTCTTTGCCAAAACACCACTCTATGCATAGAAATAGCATAAAAACTAATGATATATTCACTGGGAGTGAGTGAATATGTGAATGAGTTATTGAGAGAGAGAGAGAGAGAGAGAGAGAGAGACTCCTTTAGTTGTAACAAAAAATTTGAAATATTCTAATGAGTGTTACTTTGAGAGGGAGAGGGAGAGACAAAACACCACTCTATGCATAGAAATAGCATAAAAACTAATGATATATTCACTGGGAGTGAGTGAATATGTGAATGAGTTATTGAGAGAGAGAGAGAGAGAGAGAGAGAGAGAGATAATAGTAAAGGACCTCACAAAATGATACAGTACATATATAAAGTTTGCACACAATCTAGATATAACTAAATGTTAAACGATATGTATTGTAAAGCACTTTCCATAGCTGTTATGTTTAGAATCGCAATAATAATACATAAGTAAAATAAAATGCAAATTACATTCTTCTTGTTCTTCAAATCTCATGTATTTTTTATGTTTTCTCCTTATAGTTTGGGGACTCGCCTTTGCACAGGTATGCTATGTTTCTATTATTTATTATATACGGTATACAAATCATGAATACACACGTACAACTTAATATCGATAATATTGCTCATGTTGCCAATGTTGCCAATGTTGCCGATGTTGCCAGTGTTGCCAATGTTGCCGATGTTGCCAGTGTTGCCAATGTTGCCGATGTTGCCAGTGTTGCCAATGTTGCCGATGTTGCCAATGTTGTCAGTGTTGCCAATGTTGCCGATGTTGCCAATGTTGCCAATTTTTGATTTAAATTACAACACACATCATACAAAGGGGTTTATTAATTTTTTGAATTTTACATAGATTTAGTAATTTCAACATATAGTTATCAAGGAATTAAATATTTGTAACCTTGGTTTATAACAGTATAATCTGATAGATTTATTTTGTAGTATACTATACTTACAGCGAGAAAAGAGTAGTAAAAGTTACAGTATAGTTAAAATCTATAAAAGATGAGAGAGCGATACTATAATCTGTAATTCGCGGTTTATATAGATATTTAGGTATACATAAAATAATTATAATAATATTAAGTTATGTGCATACGGTGTATAACATTAAATAGACATTTATTGTGAACATAACTGCCTTTAGAAAGTAGTGTCAAAACCATTTATACATGTATTTCATGTCAAACACATAGTATTAAGAAATATACAGTATTTATATATCATATGTATTATCCGTAAAGAAAAAAACTTATTTCGTTTAAGTCTAATATATATCTCCGGATTAAGAGAGACAACAGTCCCGAGAAGTCTTGGGTTTAATTCTTGAGGTCAGGGATAATATGTATGGATGTATACACACAGCACAGGGAGGGTCTCGGGATAGTGACTGTCTGTGCCCTCAAACACATACACAAAGAAATGATATTTATTTCCTAAAGACATGAGAATTTTATACGATTATTATTATTAACTAAAAATAGTTTTTGGGATTTAAAATTACACACAAAAAAATTTAAACCATAAATTTGAATATAAATTACGATTAATTTCAACGAATTACAAAATCTATCTCTCATTTACCATCTCATCACTGATCCGGACATTGGTTTACATTATAAAACATACACACAATAGCGCCGCCCGTTATGGACACGCAGGGGTCGTACGGATACTACTGAGCGCTTTCGCCAATGTCAACGAAGTCAATAAGGTAAGAATGAATAACCATGCTCATTTTATATCATTATTGTCAATATACACCCCTGTATACCCAGTAAGCCCCTTAATCTCAGTTTATGCAGAAATCTTAGAGAGTTTGAGTCAAATATATTTAAAATATTGCAATTTTGACACAATTTAAAGCAAAATATTTTAAAATTTCTTTTACATTGCGTTAAATATTTTATAAATAAATCTAATATTAATTCATAAGGACCTGCGATACCCCATCTGTCTTTCAATATCCTTATTACCGTATGTGTAGGTCTCTATCTAACCCGACCCCCACTTGCCTACCGTTCCCCTCCCTCTCTAAACAACTCTCACACTTATATAACTTCAGAAAATACGGTGAATGCAAACCTCAAGCTCATGATTATACGACACATATTTATTTCCCATCAATTTATACGTTAAGAGCACTTTATCTCTCTCTCTCTCTCTCTCTCTCTCTCTCTCTCTCTCTCATACCTGCATTAATAGCACACATACCTGAGCCGCGCATACCTTTTAGCATAGGATACCCCCATTGAATAGAGCCGTTGCATAAGTTATACGTTGACCGATAGGTTAATCGCGATGTCGTGTGAGGATTGAGAGAGACTGAGAGAGAGAGAGAGAGAGAGAGAGAGAGAGAGAGAGAGAGAGAGAGACTCCTTTAGTTGTAACAAAAAATTTGAAATATTCTAATGAGTGTTACTTTGAGAGGGAGAGGGAGAGAGAGACTGAGAGATTGTGGGACAAAATTGAGTATTACATGATATAACAACTCAATCATTAATATTAACCAAAAATAACAAACTAATGGATGGATAGTCTCAATCGGCAGACACAAGTACATCAACCAGTCATTCAGATGTATATATTAATAAATATTAATTCATAGAGCAAAAACATCTACATAATTTAAAACTAAAAATTTAAAAACAATTATGCTCAACTCCTTTCAACCCGGTCTACAATTTTGTTTGAATTTCAATGTATTTTGTTGTTGTTTTTTGGGACACAGAAACAAATTTTGCTGCAAAACTCGTGATTTGGATTTTGTTTCTCATTTATGGTGTGAAAGAAAATATTAGTATAATTATTGAATTTTTAATTTCAATTATAATTATAATAATAATTTTGTTGTTGAGTTGCGCTCGGCGTATGAATTTGTAAATGATTGCATCGTTTTTGTTGTTTTGTTGGCATTTTATTAAGTTTTTTATAAATTAATATTTGAAATCCCTTTACAAATACCGTATATAATAGGAGTTATGTATTTATAATGTGATTACGATTTGTAATACATAGAGATTTCCCGAAACAAAATAAAATTGTTTGCCAGAAATGTTTTCATCAAAAAATAACAGCAAAACAAATTGCCGTCCAATTGATTGAGCAAATCATGAATAAGTATTTTTTGAAACACATAATTATTTTCGTGAAAATTAATTAAATGCAAATCGCAATCAATTTTCAATTCAATTTAATGAGTGAAAAAGAGTAACAAAAGTTTGAAATACAGGGAATATAAATGAGAGGGAGAATAGGGATAACTAGTAATCACTATTTGAAAAAATAATACAAACAATAAAATAAAACTTTTTGAAAAAATACATTCTTGGCATTAGTGAACCCATTGTATAAATAAATGCTTTTATTTTATTCAATACATTAAGTCCGAAAATAAATAAATAAAGTTTTGTATTAAAAATTTCTTCAAACAAATGCGAGAGAGAGAGAGAGAGAGAGAGAAAGAAATGAGAAATTTATATAATAATAATACAATTGGATAATTGATTTGAATGGCATTTGAGATGATTATGAAGTAAAGCGATGAAAAGTGAAGTGAAAATACATTTGAAAATGTCGAGTGAAAACGTCTTATGCCTATCACTGGCTATAATCTCATAGCATATCATGAAATACAGTGAAGTGAAGCGCAAGACGTTTCTCACACATCATCTCAATCTCGACATCAAATCATAGCATCTAATCCTCTAATCAATCGTTAAGTTATAGAGTATTATAACGTATGAGAGAGAGAAAATATTTTTTGTTCCCACTGTTTATACAGTGAACAACAAATATAATGCATAAATACATATAGCGATTGCAATCAATTATTACTATCAATACATTATTTACTGTTCAACTAAACAAAAATATTATAACTAAATTCTGCACACAATTTGAATGCCTTTTCCATATAAAGTATGCAAATATTTATGTTTAAAAAGTTTCTCAGTCTCTCTCTCTCTCTCTCTCTCTCTCTCTCTCTCTCTGGTATGAATATTATCATGGATTCACATGAACCCCAACCAGTGGTTCATTGCTATCGTTTGTTTTACTCCATTATCGTTGAGATAATGAAACTACCTGTGCCCACACATACATAATCACTACAGTATACAAAAAGCACCGGTAGCTTATTTCTCGGGCAGTTTTATTAAATACAAAACTACTTTTAAAACATTATATAACTATTAATTATTAAACGAATAAATAGTTTTTTATACAATATTTTTCGTTTCACTTCTGGAGTTCAAGTTTAGTATAAATTTAAGGTAAAAAATCAAAAGCAAAAAACATATTAAGTTATGAAATATTCAGAGCATCGGTAGTCTCTCTCTCTCTCTCTCTCTCTCTCTCTCTCTCTCTCGCAATCTCATCATTCATTCGCATGAATAGTATTTGCAATTAATTATATACCTATAATACAGATGAAGTAATTATAAATCATTTGTTCAGCACTTCCTCACCGGTAAAATAGTGGCCGAAAAAAATAATACAGACTAATCCACCACTCAATTGATTGCCATATTATAAGTCACGCTAACCCTAGCGCTGGGCACTCAATAATGTACAAAACAACTACTGTATAACGAGGTATACATAATAGACTCGTAAACAAAACAAAAATAAAGTTTTTCGCACACAAACTGCTAAACCCAATGATAATAATAATCGCAATAATAATAACATTAATGGTATATAAATGATGTGAAATAATACTTACATTATTCTTGATGTCTGGTTTGCAGCCATTGATGAGTAGTATACGACAGCTTTGATTGTGGCCCTGTTGACAGGCCAGATGTAATGCGCTGTGACCTTGCTGCAATTGTTACACAAAAAAATGTTATATAAAATATTATAGTGTGTCCAACATATTATATAATTGTGTATCTAAATAGTTTAGGAATAGGGCATGTGTTCAGCCTATTGTTTAGCATAATTTGTTCCACATTTTAAATTTCTAAGTTTATTGTTGTGTTTCCTAACATACAATCTCTCTCTCTCTCTCTCTCTCTCTCTCTTCTGTATCTATCAATTCAAATGTATATATTCTTCAGTTAAATAGTAATTCCCGAGCGAGTGATGGGTTACAGGAGTGCTCTGACAGGTGATGGAGACGTGCGATGGGATGTTGGCTTTGGAGACTAGAGTGCAGTGTTGGGGGCAATAACTGACTTTATTAGCAACATTTATTTAGGCATTCAATGGGTTTCTCAGCCGTTTAAATATACAGAGAGAGAGAGAGAGAGAGAGAGAGAGAGAGAGAGAGATTGGGTTAAAAACGCAAACACATTTCGAAAATCTTATTATCGCTTGAATAATGACATAAAATGGTGGGACAGGTATTCAAAGGAGTGATGTGTGTATGGGATGGTGGGGTCTGTCGGTGGACACACATGTCTGGTCTCAACGTAATCAACAATTTTAATGAACACTAATCTATGGGCAGATCTGTTAGCTCTACTGTCTATAACCGAAATGAATGCCCACATAATAGGGATCTCTAATTAGGGGACAGAGAAAAAAAAAGTTATATAACTTTGTATATAAAAGACTGGTCTCATGTGAATGCATACAAACATTTCAATTGTAATTAAATGCACACCAAATATACACGGTTTGGGAGACGACTACTTTGCTATTGAATACATATTAGCACAACATTTAAAACCAAATATATTTTATTCATTTTAGCAAAAGTTGTCGAATGAGAGCTCAACTCAATTCATGATACAAACAACAAAACCAATGCAACAGCAACAGCAACGGCACACTTAAATTCTTATTTCTAGAAGAAGAAGAAGAAGACGAAGTTTAAATTTATATTTTGTTAATCCATTTGTGATTTTTTGTAAATATAACAGATATTCTACATCCTAGTTTAATAACAAGGATTACTATTATAAATAAATGATAAAATGTTTTTAATAATGACAATTTTATTAAATAAATTGTACAAGTTCAATGAAAGCATATTGGTCCAACGTTATATCCAAATTGTTGTGTGGATAGTCCATAATCTGAGGGCCAAAAGTCAACAATTGGTAAATGCATTGGTTTTGTTGTTTGTATCATGAATTGAGTTGAGCTCTCATTCGACAACTTTTGCTAAAATGAATAAAATATATTTGGTTTTAAATGTTGTGCTAATACTTGACATACTTTGCAGCCGTCGTCAAGAATTTCAGGTTTAATGACTGAACGAAAGCCAAATTCTTGATTATTTTGACCCAAGAATTTAATAGAATAGTCGTATGATTTTGATTGTTGAGAGTACCATGCTACTGAATTGATACATTGATACGTAAATGTTTGATAGGCCCGTTTGCTTAGCAATCTAAGAAAGGTGAGCTGAACTGAACCCATCTCTTCGTATGTAATTTTGTATCCATTCTTCAAAGAGCTAAACCAGCGCTCATTTCTCTCTTTTTTATAACTCATTAACTCTTTCTGAGAGAAAAGTAGTTAAAAGCAGTTAATTAAATAAATGAACATAATTATTATGGTCTGTATTAAATTGTTATAAATGTAATACATTTGAGGTTAGTTTGTCTGCTGCCACACATGTATGTCCGCCGGCAGTCATATTGCAAAACACGTGAATCGCGTCCGAATTGACCCCAAGATTTGGATCAATCCAATACCAGCCTTGAGTACATATTTGACAAATTATAGACATAATGAGTGAACCATTGAATGGCTAACCGTCGAGAAGTGTTGGATGTGAAGAGTAGAGGTCTCGACAATTTCTCGCTGGAAACTGTTTGCTTCCTTCGGGACTTACAATCAAATCAATCTCTTTTCTAATGGCATATATACTCGTGTAAACTGTCATCAATTTATTCCTCAACTCCTCTTTGCTAACAGTATTCACGTCTAAAATCATTATTAAATTTAATGCTTTAAAAGTATTGATCAAATTATATGAAATACCAATCGTTTCCTTCAAATCCAAAGGCGAGTCATTTCTTTCTGTCTCTCTTTTTCGTCGATTAACGAAAGGATTAGAATTGTATGCGTTGTGTGTGTTGTGTGTATAGTGTGTGTTGTGAGCGAGCATTTCAATGGGAATGGGAGGCGCTTCTCCCGGTGGACCTACAGTACAACAATTTAACCATTCATTCATTTATTAAACATTTTGTAACATATATTGAGTGATATAATTACCGGGAGGACCGCCATCGCCAGCTGCTCCTCTCTCGCCTGGGGGGCCATCACTACCTTTTTGTCCTTTCTGTCCAGTCATGCCTTCCACCCCTGGTTGACCCTCTTGTCCAACTGATCCAACGCTTCCTATTTATTTCATTATCAAAATAACAATTTATACAATTAATCAACAAAATTGGTTTTGTGCGTTGCCTTCAGCTCCTGGCGGTCCAGTATCTCCTTTCGGTCCAATGAGTCCGCCCTCCCCTTTAACTCCCGGCTCACCTTTTTCTCCAATATCTCCCTATTATAATAACATCGCTTTATTTATTGTGAGACAAACTTTGTTGTCATACCTTTTTGCCAGCCCTACCCATCAACCCTCGATGTCCTTTAGGCCCGGGTTGGCCGGAGTCACCCCTTTCGCCGCCAATGCCTTGTATTCCTGTCAATCCTTGTTGACCGGGTATGCCCTGTGGTCCCGGCAAACCTGGTTCTCCATTCTATATTCATTCAGTTACTCATATTAAATATTATTTCCAACTTTAATTTAATTGTTTGATTACAATTTGTTAAAAATAAGGCACAGTTTTAATTCTTCGTGTTTTATTAATTTGTTATAATTGTCGGCATAATTGTATAATCAGCAGATGAATTAAGCCTATGTTAATATTATTATTATCTAGTAAACTTGGTTCTGTTCAATTTCACACAATTAGGACTGTAATTTCCGGGTGAGAAATTATAAAATGTGAAAATATAGGGATAAATTTACATGTCATTTTCCATTATAGACTATAAGTTAGGTTTTGCTATATAATTTAATTTTCCGTTTTATAGTTAAATTTTGACCATCTTATAAAAAGAACATATTACCAATTGTCTGCCACTCATTATCATTTACATAATATTTTAAAATGTACCAAAAAGAGGAAAATTTGTTTTCACTGAAATGTGAAATTATAAGTGATGATCCTATATACAGATCTGTACATTATGTTAATAATAACGATTTATGTGTGAAATTAGAAAATATACACATGTGAAATTAAGCCCTAAATCATATACCCCACGATGGGATTACTAGGATTGTGTGAATTTAGACAACTTGTAAAATAGTACAATGTGACATTAGACAGCATTAAGTACATTTAAAATAGTATTGACGCTAATTATGTATTAGTGAAAAATTGACTAAATCAGGATTATTTGTTACAACTTTAAAATGTAACAAATAAAATATTGTTAAAATAAATGTTACCATTCCTATCATTCCTTTAAGACCAATAAGTCCAACACTTCCGGGCGGACCCGTCACCCCTGGTAAGCCTTGTTGGCCAATTTCACCGGCTACTCCCCCGTCTCCCTTTATACCTTATATTATGTATTATTGTTATATTATATTTTATTAATAATTATAATTATATATTTTATTATTTAAAATGGATACCTAATGAACCGACATCTCCTTTAGGTCCAGGGGGACCATCAACTCCAGGTTTTCCAGGTAATCCAGTTATGCCCTAATTATACATAATACGGTATTGTTTGTGATACAATGCAACACAAATCCAGTAATTGTCTACAGAATTGACTGATAATATTACATATTGTATAATTATTTAATTTGTACATAGATCATAATTTAGTGAAATGATAACTATTGGATGACCCTATCTAATTATTTGCAATTTACTACATTTTAAAATTATCAAATTATTTATTCTGGATATTGGGCAAATCTCAGGCTTATATTTCTGAATTCCTAGACATTTTTTAATTTTAGCTAATTTATCTTGGACGCTTTCATTGACTTAATGTTAAAAGTATGTAAAAAATTCTGGCCAAATCATCTAATTTTGGGACAATCCAGATCATTCTAGGACATCTGGTCAGTCTATCTGTACAGTATAACAGTAAATATATCATCTAAAGCAAAAACATTAACTCTATATACAAAAACATTAACTAAATTTACATTAAATGTATTACAGTACTATAAATTAAAGTAATTACTTACGTTAAATAACTTTAATTACAGTATTTGACTTTATATACATTTGTGGAGAAATAGTGAAACGTATTATATGATGTTACCTGCTTTCCTTGTATGCCAACAATGCCAGGTGGCCCGGGTCCTCCTGTATCGCCATCAATTCCATTAAGTCCCGGCTCACCCTTTAATAAATTAATAATTTCATTACAGATCACAACCTCTGAATGACCACAAGATTTTACTTCCAATCTTTGAGTGTTCACACATAATGTATATTACCGTACAAAATGACATTATTTTACCGGTGATACTATGCCACATCAAGTTCAAACATGATTTTGTGGAAATATACTACTTACATAAAGTTTTACTTTATTATCACTTCTAAACCTTATAAATTAAGCTTATATTTCTTCTACAAACTATAAATGAAATTGAACATGCATGTTTTTGCCAAAGTTCCTAATTTCACCTGGCAATATTTCTAACTGTTGGGTCAAAATATTAATGTTACGGTAAAGTGACGGTTAATTGTGGTCTTAAACTTTTGCGGTAATTTTTGTACTCCAATGATCACTCAACACATGACACTACACGTGTTGAGTGCTTATTGTATTAATTCGGATACAAATGATATATTGGTAGCGTAACTGTCAATCCAGGTAACAGAATAATTCAAGTCGACATTCCCAGCACCTGAATCCAAGTTTCATCAAAATCGAACCAATTGTTTTTGAACACACTTTTTCAAAGTATGACTCATTTTATGTATTTCGATGGGAGGGTGTCTGTTTTTGTATTGGAATAATAGTTAAATTGATCATGCTCAAATACTAATAGAGAGAATTGAGAACCTTTGCCCTTCTGAAACCTTTATTATTGAGTGCACATAACAATATGCTATTGATTGGCCGGGCATTGATCGGTACCCAAACTGTGTTCACACAAAAATCGGCAATTGATCCGAAAAGACATCTACACTAAGCTATTGTCGGGTAACTAATAGTGAATCCAAATAATCACTTCAAACATATCTTTTGTAAAAATATTCTCACTTTGAAATAAGATAATTTTTAGTCAAATATTTTTATATAAGTTTGTTTAAATATAAACACTTCCAACTGACATACTTTTGAAAAGTCCTGTTCAAAGACTATTCATTTGATCTTGATGAAACTTGGATTCAGGTGCCTAAGAATGTCAACTTAAATTATAAAACGAATTTCACAATTTGATCTATATCGCTTGATATATACCGTTTGGTAGGTTAGCTGCAGTGTATAACATTTTACCAATAGATAGAGTGTATTATGGAAAGTACAGCGAGTACTACAATTTGTCTATTGTATTAGTACTGTAACTTATTTATTGCCCGTAAATAAATTTAAATAATTTTATTTCTCAAAATTAAAATTCACTAATAAGTGGTCACTCAATGTGTTTGCATTTTATTGATGTTTCACTTCAGTGCATTTTATTTCCTATTGACTGATGAGTCAAATGTCAATTTAAATGAGTAACCATTGACTGTGTTATGCCTATTAATACAGTACCTGTCAAACTATACATATTGCTAATATCAGGCGTAGACTGTACTATATACTGTTATTCCTATTTATACCGGTAATCTATACAAATACATATCTTGCAAAACTATAGATTTTGACATGCGTTTATTTAATCCGTGTCATTACCTTTATTATTGATCGAATATCATTGATCTTTATATCAAATTAAACCTAACATGATACTGTTTCCAACAATATATAACTTGATATAAATACTAATTAATTGATTGGTTAATTCTAGTAAATAAATTTACCTAATTGTAAATATAGCTCAAATTGTATTCAAGGGTCAGTTTTGGTCAATTTATTACCAAATACTGATATTTGATGCAAAAAACACAAGCAAATACATTATTCTTGAGTATCAGATGATTGACAATTAGATTAGGTAACAAAAATCGGGCCTGGTCACATTTAAATGTATTTAAATAATTCCGATAACTTACGCTTGAATTGACATCGATATGAAAATAGATTGAATGCATACTAATAATTACGAGGCCCTGTATTTTCAAACTACGACCCGTAGTACTAAAATTTGTCCACTGGTCAACACATATAATATTTATTTATAATTACTAATTAATTTTATAATTGCCTCAAATTTTAGTCCGAAATATTATTTAGAAAAAATAATTATTCGACTTCTTCGGAAATCTATAGTTTTGCAAGATATGTAGTATTGTTATGGATTAGTAGATAAATTGTGATTATTTCCAAATTTACTAAACTTTAATTCCAGGTAATCCAGGAATGCCATCAGCGCCTGGAAATCCTAATTGTCCTGCAATTCCATGGCTTCCTTCAGGTCCGGGAAGACCCTGTGATTTGATACAATGAACATAACTCTACATTGAGTTGCTTTATATAATATTTCATATTTTGGATACCCGTTCTCCGGGGGGACCGGGAGGTCCATCTATACCACTGTCCCCTATATATTAAATCTCATAAATTTAAATATTGACTAATGAAAGTGAGTGTAATTACCTTTAGGTCCGTTTGGGCCGCCATTTCCTGAAACACAATCCACTCCTTTCGGACCGGAAGGACCGGTCAAACCGTGTTCTCCTTTGTCGCCTGCCTTTCCTTCGGCACCGGTCAGTCCAATTGGTCCAATCGGCCCACTTACACCTTGGTCACAATAAACATGATAAAACACATATAGTAACAAACATTTAGATCTTTTGTAACATGTAACATGTGGTCCTATTGAAATTCGTGTTACAATTAATTTAAATAAGAGTTTTAAACTAGTGATAAGTATTGGCTGATCAATAATTTTACAATATCGCGATTAATTAAAAGTCAATTAATTAATGTGAGTAAAATATTACAGTCGACTTCAAACCTAAGGAGGACTTTATCATTTTAAAAAATTAACAACGTCTATAAAAAAAATAAATTTCACTTGAAATTTGAGGACATCGATTTTCGGACAAAACATCTAAATGTGTTACGAAATAACGAGTTAAATTGTAATTATAAGTGAAAATGGTAACTTTTTATTGAATTATTATTATGTAAACTTAAATTTTAATTAAACAATAAATTATAGGTCTGTAAGTTTTACTCAAGATAACCATAAGAACATTCACCTTGATGGTATATGGCCTAATTTATACCATTAGTATATAAAATCCATTGGTCTTGTTGGAAGAGTGCAAATAGGGTTTATTATAATTTTATTATAAATCATATTTGTTTTAAATTATATTAAAACCTAAGTTAGTGTTTAGAAATAACTGATTGTATATACAGTATATGTAATCCAAACAATGCTGCAAACAAAACTTGCAAAAATCTTTTCAGAAATTATGTTAATTAATAGTTACTAATATTTATCTAAATTTTAATAAATCCTTTAATTTTGAGATAATAAATGGGTCTGAGCAAAAATAGTGTAGGATTCTGAAAAAATTCAGCAAAAATTCTGAAAATTGTACATTAGAAATGTTGAATATTTTATATTTTAAGAATTTAGTCATTATTGTAATAGCAGTTAAAATTGAAATGTGTGAAGTACATGACATTTTCCAATTTTTAAATCATGTTTTTGATGTTTTTATAATATTAAATATACCCAGCAGAGTAATGCGATTGGGGGGGGGGTTCTATAATTACGTGGTTATTGATTCACCAAGATATTAATAGTATTAATATATATTGGCTTAACCGGATAAAAACCGGACAGATTTAATAGAAAATAGAAAATTAATTATTATTGTGATAAACAAAATTAATTCAAATTATAAAATGGCTATTATTATCGGCAACTATTGGTTATCATTCTGACAAATTTTCATTTGATTCCCAATAAAAATGGCTGCCCTGAGAGTCAAAGAAGTGAGTGGTGTCTGTTTCGACCACTACTTTTGTTTAGCATTTTGCACCCCTAAAACATGACACGAGAGAATGGTATTAACAGTCATGTGATAGTGGGATAACTGGAGTATATGGTGGGTGTGGAGAGATTTATGACCCGAAGTCCTCTAATTTTTTTCGGGTGATTTTCGTAAAACGTGGTCTAAAAATAAGCCAAAAATAGCCATATTTTGAGTATGTGTCAAATTATTGGCTCTGGACACCACGGTAATTGATTTAAATGGTCATAACTTGTTGCCCATTGAAAGCATATATTGACCAACAAATCCATATATGGAAGTAATGAATTGAACACATCCCGATAATTTGGCACATGATTACCCACTTTTCCGGGTCGGCCCGTTCGGGTGCGGTCTTTGTGGTCAAAATCAATCGGTATTTATTTTTTAAACAGTTCATATCATTAGTTGGTAAATAATACATTACATAAAACTGATGAATTATTTTTGTGAGATAATTTACTAATTCTAATGAGTAAAAACTAAAATAGGTTAAATTTGTTAATGCATTCGGTATCGGGAGTTCGGGTAAAATTGCCACTTCTTGGTNAATCTTTCAAAAATTAATTAAAAATTAGACATTTTTACTCGAACCTCCCTTGAAGAAACCCTCTCTATAAGAAACACTTTGGCTATGCATCTGCCCGTTTCTTATGGAGAGGTTGCACTGTATTTGAAAAATTTTACAATAAAATACGTTTTGCAAAATAGATTTATTAAGTTTGTATTAATAATTACATAATAATTAAAATACAGGAATAAAATAATCTAATAGAAATTATCATATTATAACATAATGTTTTAGCATAATTTTGTTTTTAATTTTGTGTCTTAATAATAATCATAATGTTATATTTATAAAATATATCCAAATTCATTGTCAGTGTATTGACTGCAGTGTTGTATCAATTGGTTGACAGCGATGTCCGCATCACTCGATTCACGCATTGTTTCACAAATATTCACAAATACTTGTAATTTGCGTAAAACATAAGTATCCTATAATTAATACAATATATTTTTATAAAATAGACAAATTAATTTTTTGTTTAAATACTTGTGTCAAATCAAAGCAATTTTCATTGAAAGTGTCCGCAAATTTTCGATAACATTGTCTGTCATTGAGTTCTAATTTTGCATTTAATATGACATTACATATCTTGCAAAACTATAGATTGTCGAAGAAGTCGAATAATTATTTGTTCTAAATAATATTTCCCTGATTTTAAACTCCGTTAATACAGAATTATAGATATATACTCTTAATTAATCATTAATATTTATTTATAATATACACAACTGGTCACCTGTCTAAAATCATGATGCCCAGCATCAAACTTTTATGAGGGCCTCTTAATTATTAGTATGCATTCAATCTATTTTCATATCGATGTGAATTCAAGCGTAAGTTATCGGAATTATTTAAATACATTTAAATGTGACCAGGCCCGATTTTTGTTACCTAATCTAATTGTCAATCATCTAATACTCAAGAATAATGTATTTGCTTGTGTTTTTTGAATCAAATATCAGTATTTGATAATAAATTGACTAAAACTGACCCTTAAATACAATTTGATCTATATTTACAATTAGGTAAATTTATTTACTAGAATTAACAGAATAATGTATTTGCTTGTGTTTTTTGAATCAAATATCAGTATTTGGTAATAAATTGACCAAAACTGACCCTTGAATACAATTTGATCTATATTTACAATTAGGTAAATTTATTTACTAGAATTAACAAATTAATTAATTAGTATTTATATCAAGTTATATATTGTTGAAAACAGTATCATGTTAGGTTTAATTTGATATAAAGATCAATAATATTCGATCAGTAATAACGGTAATGACACGGATTAAATAAACGCATGTCAAAATCTATAGTTTTGCAAGATATGTACTATCGACTATCAGTAAGTGTTGAATACTATTCACGTAATCAATAATGTGTTTATCAACATATTGTCTGCCATTTAACAGTCTCACCATTTTATTCACATGACTGTCAAAATTAACAAAATTTATGTTTTTATAAAATAATTAAATATATTTTAAAATTCACATAAATATGTTGAATTACCCTAATTTTTCGTTATCATCGCTGGTAGTGTTAATACGTTTTTCCAATAAATTTAGTGCCACATCCCATTTGCTAACGGTTTCATTATTTTGAATGTGTTTATTATCAGTGACATTTAACAATCTTTTTTGTTTATGACCTAAAAATTCAGCAATATGTAATTGACCTAGGCTAAAATTGCCATAATGTTGTGCATGTTGATAATCTTCACCAACTTGGACCCAATCGGCTAAATACTTTGATTGTTCATCAAATGTCTCATTTTCCAGATCATAAGTCTCATCATTTACGAGCCAATTGTTTGCAAAAAACGAGCCTGGTAAAATGTTTATTTGTCAATTATAATATGCAGTGTGTAATTAATTTATCATACTTATATATGTTTTCAGTTTGGCATCGTACGTTAAAAAGTTGCTAGTTTCATCTGGAAGTGATGATGTGACCGCGTACACATTTATGTTATCAGGTAATACTTTATTGAACATTGAGCCTGGTAAATGAATTTTTAAAATGATAAATTGAGATAAACCTTTTAAAATTTTTATTTATTATAAATATTTTAGTAAAATAATTGGAATATAAAATATATTTACCTGAACTACACGTATCAATGTAGAAAACGAGCTTGGCGTATTTTTTCATCAGATGTATATTCTGTAATGTTTTGATTAAATCAGTAGCGTATAAAACTTTGCCATGGTTAAATTCAACCATACCTTTAATATTGTAAGATAAATATTGAAAATGATAAAATAATATATTAATTTTTAAATAAATTTTATATTACCAGGTGAACCATGATCGCCAAAATACACAAACACGTTGTCGTTTGGCCCACTTTTAACCACTTTCTTGCCTCTCTTCACTAACTCTGGGTCACCACTAATTGCTCCCAAAAAGTTCTACATAGAATTTAATTATAAATATAATGAATATTTAATTAATAATTTAATTAAACTATACCGTAGGGTTAACTTCGGTGCCAACATAATCTTTGGGAATATTATGGTACAGATTTTTACCACCGATTTCGTTTATGACAACTCCTGGGTTAGGGTTTTTGCTGTGATGTGCGATATCGTCGTAATGCATGACAATTATATTGCTCTCCGGTATGCCATACGAGCGGAACAAATGATATGCCCGGTATACTAATGCCTAAATAATATTGGTTAAAAATGACTAAAATTATAATAATGCAATTAATTTATTTTAAGGGTTAATATTACCTGATCGGCATAATTCTCCCAACCGTTACTCCCGGCGCACAATACGACCCATTTATGGCTATTGTCCACATTATTGGCGGCCAATTGATCGGCAAATGGCAGTCCATTACAGACCACTAAATACGTGACTAATAATACTAATGTTAGTTTCATTATATTTATTTGTGTTATTAATGAAAATATTATAAAAATGAAATTAATATTTTAAACTATTTATAGTTTATAAGTTTTAGTATAGTTTGGTATACCTTGCACAATTTAAACTGGTATGTTTGCAATAAATATCAATATAAGCCCAATGTACTAAACTTCCATGCTGATATAAAAGTAATATTTTATCAATTTGCTTTTCTAATTCAAATTTTATTTTCTTGGAAAATAGTAACATTTTATATCTATCAGTATTTAGTACAGTTAATAAAAGTTCAGTTTAATTTGTACAATAATATTTATATACATTTGTTATTAGTTACTTAATTGTCTTAAGCTATTTCTATTTAAACCGCATTAATAATTATTCTTGTATTCTCAAAATCTTAAAATTTTAGATAATGTTGTCTAATATTTTAAATGTTATAAATTTAATAAAAAATATGTAAAATAAATTTAAGACAAAAATTAGAAACGACAGTAAATTCCGGATAAATTGATATTGTAATTTTATATTTAAATAAATTGTATTTTCTTAAACCAACTAATGCAAAATGCTGGCAATATACATTTATTTTATCTATATATTATTATATACAATAACATTCAACATGAGTTAATTTAATCTGGTAAAATAGAAATTTAAAATGTAAAGTTAGATAATCATTTAGAACAATAAAGTAAATGTTGAAACACTTAACTTGAATTGTTATACAGCGCGTGTAATTTTATCAATAAGATAAATTTGATTTTTGTAGAAATTCATAAGAATTCATTTATTATTTTATCTAGCCTAAATTTTCTTAATTCTAATATCACAACACTAATCACATACAGATATAAATGTTGAATTTGACAATTAATACAGTTTGTGTAAATATTTTAATTAATCAATACAATATTGAATTACAAATTTAACATATAAAAGTCTAATTATTTATTGTTTTGGCATTTTATTAACAAAAATTAATTATAATAATACTATTTAAGTTTATAGTTGCTAGTTGAACAAATAGATTTATATATTAATTAATGTTTGCTTTATTATTATTTAACTTAAATTAATTGTTTTTAAAAATGTATTTCAAGCAAATGTCATAGACTGTTTAATTAGTTTGTTTTTTGTAAACAAATATTTAGTATTCAAACATGGATAAAAAATAAGCTAATTTATATCTAAATTTTTATTTATGTTGTCAATTGACGATTGACACCAAGTTCTAGCCTTTTTTATAGTGAATAATTGATTTGTATTGTTTGTATGGTTTATTTGTTGCTTAATAATAATCTTGCTATTATTCCAGATATAAGGCTTTAATTTGCTCAACAATTCTATACATAGATTAGTGAACATAAGCGCAGATATACCAAACCATAGGCCCAGAAGTGATCCCATAAACAACATGTACTCTTCAAATGGCATTTTTAGTTATATTTCGTACATCATATCGGGTTCTGACGGTATTTGAAAAATTATATCTAATGTATTATTTTTGCCGTGAATTCGTTTATCAAATTCGTAATAAAATGAGTGGTAGTGTTGTATACACTCTATTGGGTCCCTGTATTTATTAATACAGTGTTTCTCAATGTCTTTGTCTTCATCAAAGTCCATGACTTGCCGTACGATTGCTTTTATCAATATCTGGAAAGTAAATGTACTCTAAAGGGAATACAGTATACTTTTGATAATATTGCTTAACATAACATTCGTCGACGTATTTAATAATACTTTGTTTCGTAACACATTTGTTGTCATTTAATTTATATTTTAACATAACAGTAGATTTGTGATACTTAATCTCGGCGCGTGTAATTTCACCAAGCGGTATTCTTAGCATTTGTTTCCATGGAAATCGTCGCAACCGATCCCACCGGGAATGAAAATTTACATATACCATATCGGCAATTAATTTAACATTAGTAAATTCAAACTTCAATAGTCTGTTTGAATTGTCCCTGGTGTCTAATTTATAGTGGGTGTCCGACTCGCCCGCCCATTGCGAGAACAGTGTCCAACACATAATATTTTCGCCCTGCCAGTTTAAATTTAGGTTTACCCGAATAAGTGCTAGATTGTTGCATGGCTTTTTTATGCCCAAGTTTTTATAGTTGCAAGTATAGATGTTATAATTGCCAAAGATGTCAATTAGTTCATTAATTCTATAATTAGGCATTACTCTCATATCGATTGTGTCATTCGTGGGTATAATAGATGTTATAATTGGACTTATTTTCGTGCAAATGGTGAGTCCCGGCGAATACAGCTCTGACGGCGACTCTCTGTTTATGGTTGTTGTGGTTTTGTATGAGAAGTATATGTAACTTATTTTGTAAGTTTGGTATATTAATCCACACAATAGTAATGCATATAGACAGAAATAAAGTGCGTTTTGGTGCTTTCTTCACAGAAAAAAGCAATTTTCTAATTCATTTTTACAAATATTAAAGTTGTTTTCAATACAATGAGCCAAACATTACTTTATCTAAAGTTAAGTTTTTCTGTAAAGAAAGCACCAAAACGCACTTTTTTCTGTCTATAGTAATGCATTCGTTAGACAACATTTTACGGATAGTTTGGACCACATTTTACTAAAATTTCATTTAATAAATAAATTATATTTGCTATAAACACTTCAATATATTAGTTAAATTGATTTAATTATAAAATCTAGTTTTATTGAGTTTAGCTTTGCTTATACATGTATGGCAAAGTTTAGTAAATTTCTAGTTTATATAATATATAGATTATTATAATTTTAGCAAAATTTTCATTATATCAAATGTTTAATTGTATTAATTAATACTGGGAATGCTATGAGAAAACAGGGTCAATAAAGATAGTGCCAAGGGTGTAACAAGCTATATCCAGGGTATGTTAGAAACAGACCTTATATAAGTGTAATACTGTAATAATGGCTTAATCGACAAGTACTCAAGGCACACCTCAGGTGGACAGGTGTCCTCTGAGTGCGAGACCAATAAATTAGTTGATACTTTCGGTGGTTAAGTGTCTTAAAACAGTAAAATTAACTGTCTAATTTATTTTGATGTGACAATATTAGAACATTTAATTTTATTATTGCCCAAGTACCTTTATGTGACATCAACACCAATATAGTGTTTTACCATCTGTTGTTAACATTGATAGAATGATCATGGTTAACAACAATGCCAGGGGTAGGGTTGGACGAATTGTAATCTACATAATTGATGTGCATTACAATTATATTTTCATCGCAAATACCTTGCGATCGGACCAATTAGTACGCGTGGTCTATGTCGGCCGAATGGGTAATTAATAATTATGATATATAAAGCTAAATTAAAATTTGGCTTAATTTATTAACGTGTTGTCTTACCTGAACAAAATAGTTAAGCCTGAACCGGCACATATCACCACCCATATTTTGCTATTTGAACCTGGGTCATTTTTCAGAATAAATGAAACATAATTGTTAATAATTACTTATTATTATGGTGATAACTACAACTTATTTGTTTAGTATTTATAGTACTTTAAAAGTATTTAACATTAGAGCATCAAGGTTTAGTAGTACTAAATTAGTACTCATCTAATATTATGCGATAATTCTCAAAATTATTACTTATATTACATGTTTATATATATGACCACAATTGACCCTCTCCGGGTTAGCCTCCCTATCGCACAGCATATTCGTAAGGCTCTGGACATCGAGAGTGCATATGATTAGTGCATTTGACCCCTTGTGGACACAGTTGTTGTCAGTCAACGAGTTTAGTGCCGATACTAAACGAGTTGTCGAGACTGACGACAATGTTTGGCCGCCATTTATTGCATATGTGCTTCCAATCAAACATTAATACAAAAAGCAATTAGAATTTAATTTATGGTTTAATTAATTTGTTTACCAATTATAATAAATGCCAATTCAAATAGTTAGATGTCAATAGTTTAGTTAATTTATGTATCTGTTTGCCCTGGCGGTTGTTTTATGTAATGTTAACTTGTTCACCATATCCACTTCTCCAGTGCCGCAAACCGTATGGCAATCCTATATTTAAGATCATTGTGTCTAATAATTATTAAACTACTTAATGTTAGTAATGTTAGTACTTAACCATATTATTAACAGTTTTAGCCCAATTTTTTGCTTTCTAATTCTCTCTCTCTCTCTCTCTCTCTACTTTTGATTGTGTTTGCGGTACAATACAAAGGTTTAAAT
>CAJPIZ010000630.1:0-22312 GCA_905368565.1 Medioppia subpectinata
TACTTACATATAGTTAATTTTGTCTCGAAACACATGGTCTTTAGACACATAATTATATGAATACACAAAATAATATTTATTTGGGGATACCGTAAAATCCCGACCATAACGCAGGGCAAGTAGTTCTTTGTTTACATACGACGATATAGTACCATAGTCAACTACGATGGCCGTACGGCCGGCCATTAAATCGTTATTAACTATGAGCTGAAAGTTATCACGACCTACTGTCAGATAATGACTATTGTGTTTATCTTTGTACTTTTGGATTTTATTTGCCAGTTCATTTATTATTGATATTTTCCCAATGGCCGTAACGGTACCAGCCACATTCTGGGCGTGTTTGATGTCATCTAATGTCTGGAAATATGGTACAGATTTAATCGCCGTGTACATGTTAAGCAATGGAGCCGTAAATATTTTCGATATAATTAGAGCGTATAGTATTAGAAATGTACCAAATATTAAAATAATATATTTTTGTTTGAATGGCGATGGTAATTTGTTGATGGTTTTTAAATAGTTAAAGAGTACGGGACTTGACTGTATTGTATAAGTCATTACAATGTATGTGTACGCGTCGTATAATGTAATATAGTTTTTAGTTATCATGTTTAAAAGAAGTCCGGTTACGATAAAAACAAGTAACGCTATCGTCCAGATCTAGATAAAATATTAATTTATTTAACATCCTAATTTGTTAAGCTCAATTAGAACTTGCCATTTTATCAAATACATGAATAAAATTAAAATACGTATACGTATTGTGTGTTTTAATGCCAGATATTATTTCAATCATGTATACCGACTCAACTGGTATCAAATCCAAATGTTTAAAATCTATGACGCTAACTTTTGTAATCTCGTTTAATGATATTGAATTGGGCTAGGTATAATGTGAATTTACATTTAATAATGAATTTTGTTAAATAATATTTAATAATGTATAATCTTAATTAGTTTTTATGTTAATTTTGTCAAATTGATATACGTACAATGTCCAAATTGTTTAAGCGAGTAAGATTTACCAATAAACCCAGATTACACATAACGTACTGCAAAAATGATATGTAGAAAAACATAGTAAAGCCCTTTTGTGTAATTATAAAAATAATTATTACAATTAACATTGTTCAATTTTTAATTATATTAATACTGTAAATGTTTTACCCTGTGAAGCCCAAATTGCACTACTGTTGTCCCATTGACAGACGCATTATGATTGCATATATACAAGCTATTAAAATCAAGGAAAGCCATAGGAAATATATCTAGGTCGTATTCAGATATATCCAGAAGATTATATTCAGGCATTGTTTGGTTTTATTAACTCGGATTGATTATAAAGTTAACAGATAATTTTTATTATTAAAATTTAATTTAATTATTAAACTGTTTGCTAATAATTATTATTATTATTAAAATAGATCACAATTTATCAATACAATAAAAGTGAATAATAAAAACAAAAATATTAATTCAAATGTCAGAAACAATTAGTGTAATTAATATATTTAAAATAAGGTAATTTTCCAATAAGAATAATACAGTGAAATTTATTCAATATATAATATAATAATGAAATTGTTATATTGTATTAATACTTGCCGATATTATAATATGAAATATCAAGATTGAATAAAGTGATTCAATTTGATTAATATTATGCAATTTTTGCAAATATAATTAAATTGACATTTGATTAAATTGATTTTACATAGACAGTTTTACCTATAATTTTAAATATAAAATATAATTATGATATTTTAATTTTTTAGTCATTATAACGTGAATATTAATACATAAGTTTAATTATTTAAGATTATTTAAGATTAATAATTATAAGATTAATTATAATATAATAATAATTAATAAATATATAATTATTTTATTTATTTACAAATTATAATTAATTCAATGCAAACGGAAACAATTGCAACAGGGTATATAACAGCAAACACGATAAATATATTTTTTAATGAATCTACTAATTTAATTGGAACATGGTCATTATTATCATTAGTTATTGTGTCATTCTTATTACCATAAATGGGCCATTTTGTCATTTGTAATATAAAATGCTTAATCTTTTGCTTTTGTTGATGAAATCCGTTTTCTATTATTTGCTGTAACCTATAATTGTACGTGGTTAAATCAAAATTAACAGTGTTAACAAATTGTATTTTTATATTTGTTGTAAAAGCACAAAATATGTCTGATAGCTACAATTAGCTATTACAATTATATAAAATTATATTAAATTAATATATAAGATTAACAATTTAACTGATTGTAATTATATTTGAATATGCCGTTACATAATAAAATTTAAAATATAAATTTCCACTTACATTAACTTAATTTTAATGTAAAATAAGTTGTCTTTTGATACATAATTATACGAATAGGTGAGATAATATTTATCGTTCAAAATCTCATAATCTCGGTCATTTTGCAAGGCTGTTAACTCCCTGGTCATATATTTTGATTTTCCCTGAGTGTTCATCACCACAACCGCCCGACCACTCATTAAATCCTTGTTCACAATGCGCTGAAACCCCTCACCACCAATTTGCCACGTATGCCTACCCCAACGATCTTCATAGGTTCTAATTCTAACACGTAACTTCTGAACATCTGAAGTATTCCCTAAAACATAACCTGCTACATTTATATCTGAATTATTCATAATGTCGTCTAAACTCTGAAAATAAGGTACAGCTTTTTTCGCCGAATACATGTCAAGCAATGGAGCAGTAAATAGTTTAGTTATAATTGCACCATATAGTATTAGAAATGAACAACAAATGAATATTTTATATTGTTGAGATAAATTTTTCTTCGTGGCCGCTTTTATATAGTTTACAATCGTGGGACTCGACTGTACTGTATATGTCATTATAATGTATGTATAGGTATTGTATAAACTAATATGATTTTTGGTGATAATGTTTAGCATTATTCCGGTTATAAGTAACGCTATAAACATCGCTAACCAACTCTAGTTAAAAATAGTTTAAGTTTAAAATATAATCTTGATTAAAAATATATTTCATTTTAATTAGTGATAATGTATTTACCGTTATATCAAACACGTAGACAAAATTAAAATACGTGAATGTCTTGTGTGTTTTAAGCCCTGATAAAATCTCGATACTATAAAGGGATTCCACCGCGATCAAATCAGTTTTATTTAAATCTATATTTTTGGTGTCGGTTATCTCGTTTAATGATAATGAGTTGTGCTAAATAATATTTATTAAATTTTATTATTTTATTTAAACAAAATTTATTTTATTTAAACAAAATTTATTTTATTTAAACAAAATTTATTTTATTTAAACAAAATTTAATTAATTTAAATCATTTGCATGAATAAATTACAAAACATAAAATTTACGTATTCTAACATTTCCACATAAATTTGTTAATAATTAATATATAAATTATACAATTAATTAACTTACCATATTTAAATCATAATGTTTTGTCATGTTAACCTGTAAACCTAAATCACATAATAGATACTGCATAAATGCGATATAGTACATTACAATTTGTTCCTGTTTAAACAAACAATAGTAATTATTTAACTTTTATTTTAATAATATATTTATAATCATCTACCGTATCAAGATGCAATACCATTGACCCATTGCTTGTGACATTATGGTCACACTCATAAAGTCTAGACTCAAATGGTTTGTTATAATTGATATAATGATAGGGAATAATATTAAAGTGATCATAAAATGTATCCAGGTGACATATTCTTTCAACACAATGTTCGTTGTGCATAATTACAATTTTTAAAACTATTAAAATTATATGATGATTTCAAAACTTTATATAGAATTAGATATATCGTTATTGCATGAATTATGAGCACTAAACTTATTATTTTGCATACTTTAAATCACATTTATTAAACTTAAGAGTATCTATAACATAGGAAAGTGTAATAATTAAAATAGTTAATTAGTCTTAATAGTCAACATATTTATTTTATTATATATTGCAATATTGCACATAAACACGTAAAATTTATAATAATCAATAAAACAAATCTGTTACGTTTATACAGTATATTGTATTTATCTATTTCAACAAAATGGAAATAATTATAATAAAATAAATACATTATTCAATCAATAACTTCTGGTATTGTAATATCAAATGTTAACATTAATATAATTAAATTTAATATATTATTACATCATAAACTAATGCAATAATAAATTATGTAACTTATTATGGTTTAACTAATTTAACAGTATTAACATATCGTTTTAGATACAAATTGTAATCATGATATTTGTTAATCTCTCCTTTATAATAACTTTTAACTATACTCTTATTATTATATTTAAATGTACAATTATTGCATTTATTTATAATTAATTCAATGCAAACACAAACAATGGCAATAGGATATAAAATAGCCAAAATGGAAAATATATTTTTCAAAACATCTCCTAATTTAATGGGAGCATGATCATTTTCATCTGTGATTATTATATCACTTTTTTGACCATAATTTGCATAACTTGTTTTTTGCAATATAAGTTTGTGAAACTCTTGTTTATGTTGATGAAATCCGTTTTCTATTATTTGCATTAACCTATAATTATACATTAGGTTTAAATTGATAATATTTTAATAAATTTAAATAATTTATTAGAAATTTAGCCATAAAATCTTAAAATTTATCAGGTTCTGTAAATAAAGTAGTTATTATAAATATATTTATAAAAGTTCTGTGGATTTATAACTTAAATGATAACTAATAAAAGCATTTAAATATAAGAGGTTTATGACACTTGTTTGATAGAAACTTGTTCAAAAAATTAACTTAAATTTACGAATTGGCAAATGAAACCTAACCTGATCTACTTTAAACAAACTTATATTAACTTAAATAATAATAATACTAGCAATTTTTATTAATTTAATACATTTAAAAATTTTAATAAATTTTTTTGACATTTTGTCTGCATCACAAATATAAGTTACATTAGTATATTTTTTCACTTACATGAATTTCATTTTATCGTACCACACATTGTCTTTCGATACATAATTATAGGAATACATGAGATAATATTTAGTGTCCGACACTTTATAATCGATGTCAATTTGCATAGATCTTAATTCTCTAATCAAATACTCGGTTTTTCTCCGGGAGTCAATCACCACAACTGCGCGCCCTTTCATTAAATCCTTGTTCACAATGCGCTGAAAGCCTTCATTTTTCACAGAATAGTGTCTTTTATTAGTGCGATTTTCGTATGCATTAATTTTATGAGCTAGGTGCTTAACATCTGGTGTGCTCCCTCTACTACTGCCCGCCACATCTATGCCAGTGTTATTCACGATGTCATCTAAAGTCTGAAAATAAGGTACAGGTTTTTTTGCCGAATACATGTCTAGCAATGGAGCAGTGAATAGTTTCGTTATGAATAGTCCGTATAATATTATAAAAGTACTAAAAATAAATATTTTATATTGTTGAAACAAAGTTTTAATTTTGGTTGCTTTCATATAGTCAACAATCGTGGGACTCGACTGTACAGTATATGTCATTATAATGAAAGTATAAGTATCGTATAAATTGCTGTGATTTTTGGTGACAATGTTGAGTACTATTCCGGTTACAACTAATACCATGAGCATCGCTAACCAGATCTATTATAACATGTCATCATAATTATAACATGAATTAAATTTTAATTATTAATAATGTAATTACCGTTATATCAAATACGTGGACAAAATTAAAATATGAGAAATTATTTTGTGTTTTAAATCCGGAAATAATCTCAATAAAATATAGAGACTCCACCGCGATCAAATCTAATTTATTTATATCCATATTTGCGTTGATATTCTCGTTTAACGAAACCGAGTTGGGCTAGATAAATTTAATTTAAATATATATTTTAATTCAAATAAGGATAATATTGTAATATCTATAGGTTAACTACAATTCAGGACTTCCAATAAAAAGCATTATCTTTATAGAATTATAGAAAAAGCAATAGTCCCATAGGATTAACATTACTCTCATAGACTTAACATTACCGAAATGATTAACATTATTAATAATAATTTTAATTATTATATATCAATATTTAAAATTATTAATATACATTATTATTGTTAATTTACTGGATGACAGGCCTGTTCGCAAACTAAGTAACCTACTCCTGTACATGTCCCAGGTACAATTGTAAATATGCCTGAGCCTCACGGACAAAACATTAAATATTGTTAATTAATATACATGATTAGGATTATATACACAATATTTACGTACCATGTCTGAATTGTCTTTTTTGGTTATGTTAACCAATAAACCCAAATCACATAATAGGTATTGCATAAATGACACATAGTACGATAATATTTCTTTCTACAATTTTAAATAATTATTATTTAATAAAATTATAGTTATAAAAAGTATAAAAAATTACAATATTATACCTTATCAATGTGCAGTACCATTGTTCCATTGGCAGTTACATTATGGTTGCACTCACACAATATTGTGTTGTTGATAAATATGTCTTTCATATAATGGTAGGGAATAATATCAAAGTGATAATAAAACGAATCTAGATGAAATATATTAGATAAATAAAATTCTGAAAACATAATTTAGTTTTAGAATTTTATAAATATTTTAATAATGTATTTAATATTCAGTTGATATTATACGTAGAACGCATTGAACATATGATGTATTTATTTTACCAACATTTATTAAACCTAACAATATGATTGAAAATGCATTAATTAATTAGATTAAATAATCTTAATAATTGATTTATATTTATTACAAAAAATATTGTAATATTATTTGTAGTAAATGTTTTAACTTGATTAAAATCAATAAAGCAACGTTATAGCAAAAGTTGATTAATAAAAATTAATGGAAAATCGCCATAATTGTAGTTTTGTATAATTTAATTCTAAATTTTATAAAATAAATTTTAATTGTTAAAATTATAAACATTGTAATATATTTAGTGTTAGGCAAATGGAAATTCCTAAGAAATTCAACACTAAATATATGTATTTCAGTCTATTATGCGCATATAATAACAAATAAATAAAACTAACTCAACACGTTAAATATAATCCAATTTCATCTATTTTATTAATTTAATCTTTATTATATAATTATGGTTAGAATTAAATTATAAATTATTTGTTATTTTTAAATGTTTTACAATAATTAGTATGAACACTATTATATAATTTATCTCATATGAAATCAGCTTAAACAAATAAAACTTAATAATTGCTGACATATCTTTTTAAATGCAAGTTATAGTCATGGTATTTGTTAATTTGAATTTGGCGATTGACATTTTCAGCAATTTTGCTAGATGTATCATTGTTATAATTCTGTTTGTTTACAATAAATTCAATAAAAATAAATACAAATGCTAACGTAAATAAGATAATTAACATGCTAAATATATTTTTTAGTACATCTACTAGTTTCATAACTAGTTGATCATCTGTTGCCTTTGGAGTTATATCACCATGTTTAGATTCATACTTAAAACGAGATTCATGTTTAGTACGAAAGTAAGTCATCTCTTGTTTATGTTGATGAAATCCGTTTTCGATAATCTGTTTTAACCTAGGTATAAAATTAAGAAATATACATAAAAATTTAACTTTAACAAAATTTTTAATTTTATATAAAATTTTAAAATCTAAATTTCAACTATTTATTTACATAGAATTTACTAATTATTATAATCAATTTGTATTGGTTAAATTAATGCTCATAATTTATATAATCTACCATTTATTTATATGATAATGACATAATTTATATAATCAACGACTTATTAAATACTTACATAAATAAAATCTTTTTATAAAACACGTTGTCTTTCGATACATAATTATACGAATAAATGAGATAATACTTATTGTCCGACACCTTGTAATCGATGTTATTTTGCAGAGCAATCAACTCTTTGGCCATATATGACAACTTGCGTCGGGAGTCTATGACCACAACCGCCCGACCAGTCATTAAATCCTTGTATACAATTCGCCAAAACCCATCCCTACCGACACTCAAGTGGTGAATGTTTGAACGTTTTTTATAACTATTCATTTTGCCATCCAGGTACTTTTGCTCGGGGATACTACCCCCAAGTCCACCAGCTACATTGATATCGGATTTGTTCATAATGTCATCTAATGTCAGGAAATACGGTACAGCTTTTTTTGCCGAATACATTTCAAGCAGTGGAGCCGTAAATAGTTTCGATATAAACAGAGCGTATAGTATTAAAAATATACCAAAAACTAGTATATTATACTTTCTGAAAGAGTATGGCGATTTGTTTATTTCTTTCATATAGTTTACTATAATGGGACTCGACTGTACCGTATATGTCATTATAATGTATGTGTAGGTATTGTATAATGTAATACGGTTTTTAGTTATCATGTTTAATAATAATCCGGTTATAATATACACAACAATGACTGTTATCCATATCTATTTAATAAATGTTAACTACATTTTGGTTTCAATTATTAAGTGAAACTTAATATCAAATAAAATTTACCTTATGATCGAAAACGTGGACAAAATTAAAATACGAGTAACTATTATGTATTGTAAGCCCAGATATAATCTCCACCACATATAAGGACTCGACGGCAATCACATCCAAATGCTTTGAATTGAGGTCAGTGTAAGTCCACTCATTTAATGAGATTGAATTGGCCTAGATCATTATTGAAAATTGCTTGCTTCACATTATAATTGTTTAATATTATTTTATAAATTACATACAATGTCTAAATTAGTCTTTTTGGTTATATTTACCAATAAATTCAAATGGCATAATAAGTACTCGATAAATGTAATATAGTAAGAGCTAATGTACCCCTTTTATGACAAATAATACAATAGATAAATTAACATTGTTAATAATAATCTAATTGCAAAAACAACCTACCATTCTTAGTTGTAATACTGTAGTCCCATTAACTGATACATTATGAGCGCATTCATATAGTCTATCCCTCCTAAATATATAATGCCAGGGAAGGACACCCACGTAATAATTAAAATCGTCAAAATGATAATACTCTGACATTATGGTCGTTGATCAAGTTAATGAATTTTTAATAATTAAGACATTTAACTATAATTGTTGTAATAAATTTCCAAATGACCATAGTTTGTACTTACTATTATAATATGACAATTCTAACTTGTATAATCTATTTTTATAAGCTGATATATTGTCTTTAATCTATATAATGCATCATTACAATAAAAAGTACATTAATTAATTAAATTAATAGATATAATTTTAATAATTGATTTTATTTATTGTAATAACACAATTTGTGTAATAACTAAGTTTCAAAGACTATAATCAATAAATCAAGGTTGTTTCCTAAATACTAAATTCATTTAATTAAGTATAATACAAAATATGTGCAAGAAAACAATTAGAATTATAGTAATTTTATTAATAAAATAAACATTTATCATAATATTAATATCATTTTAAAACATAATTTATTAAATAATGATTATTTATAAGAGTCTACATTAATTATTAAGTTTTACATTATACAATTTATATATTGTAACACAATCCAATAGTATAGTATACTCTTGTTCAATCAAATACCTTTTGGGAACTTGAAGTAAAAAACCAATTGTCATAAATAACATTAAAATTATGTTTTAAAGTTTGGATTAAAAATTATTAATCATTTGAATGAAAGATTTATAGGAATAACATGTGTAATGATATGTATATGGTATAGGAATAACATGGGTAATGCTAAGTCTATGTCATAGGAATAACCTGGATTATTCAATGAGACTAATGCTAAGTCTATGGACTAATGTTAAGTCTATGGACAATTCTAAGTCTATGAGGAGTGCTAATCCTATGGACTCTTATTAAATGTGTAGCTAATGCTAATCTATTCTTTGAGAATCACCCGAATAGTGGTTAACGTATAGCATCGCTGTGTGTGAGTTGTTTATAACTTAATTATTATAATGTTTTCCATAGAAAACTTTAATGTGTTTTGAAGTGAAATGTTGTACTCTTTGAGAACTTCTCATAAAAATATGTTTAAATGTTTAAGACTTTTATTTTTGTAACTAATTTAATACTCAATTCAATTAAACGATTTTAAATATTTAAAATTTTACGTGAAATTTAATTTAGTTAAACATAAGTAAATTCACAGAAATATGAAACAAGAGTCTTAACCATAACTTAAATCTTAGCCTAAAATTCGCCCCCATCTCAGGTATACCTAAGCACTCCATACTTTATATTATTACTACCATGGTAGATTATATTGTTTCTGACATATAAAGTATTATATAAATATTCTAATGTATCATATTATTCCCATTTCTTGTTATTGAACTACTTTTTCCTCTCAAATATAAAGAAAGTATATTTTATATTCCAGAAAGTAATTTAACCGGGATTAATTTAAGTGTCTAACGTTAATTATACAATATTCAATAAATAACATAGTTCACGATAATAAAGTAAATATTAGTGTAATTTTATTTAAATTATAAAACTAAGCATACAAACTGTAAATAAAACATTCTTGATTATTATTTCTCTATTAATATTTTGCAAATAACATTCAAAATTGTTATTTGCTAAAAATTTTTAATCTTGGTTAAATTGAATAAGCATCTTATTATTAATCATACGATAAATTAGACAATGATTTAAATTAGTTTAATATTAAATCTTACGGCCAATAAAGCGCAAAATTTTACCCTCAAATAACACGTGTTTGATGTTTTCATTGGCCAGAAAGTGTGTCCACGCCTTAGGGTCGGGCGCATCGGCGCCGGCGTTATAGTCGGCGTCGAATTGCAATTCAAATAAATCGCTTTTCTCGCTCTCAAACTGTTCGTCCGTTTCAAAGTATTTTCGCCAGTGATTTACAAGAGTGGGCATGAAATCTAAACATTTGTATTGAGTACACATATAAACAATTAAAATACATTATTTTTGCTGCAGTCATTTAAGCTAGACATATAAGTTAGTCATGTTCAGCTTACGTGACCGCCATGTATTGGGAACAAGTATGGGTGTCATTTGTTGGGCATATTATACAGTAGTTGCAATAGTTGACAATCAACAATCTCTCAATTGTTCATAATACATGGCTATTTGTATACATCAAGTAGTCTCAAATTTTTAACTGCAATTTAGCTATGAAATTCATAGTATGAATAATGTGGTTTATAGGATCGTTCTACCTTCTGTCCCTTGCCCACCCCCCCCCCTCCCCCAACCCGATGGGATTTAGCATAAGATTGTTAATCTGTGTGTTAATCTTATGACATAAACTTTACATTGATAATGCTAATCCTATGGAGCTTTTCTCATAAATTTAACCTGGGCTAATGTTATCCTATGGGTAATGGTAATTCTATGGGTCATTATCTCCCATGGGAAAGCAAAATATAAAAGGAAAGGGTAGTTTTTCTTTATGTTAGTCCTATGGAACTAATTTTAAGTATATTGGCGAATGCTTTAAAACGAGTTTCTATGGAAATACAGCTTACGTCTATGACATAGGTCTAACATGGGTAATGCTAAGTCTATGCCAATGCTAATCCTATGCGTAATGTTAAGTCTATAAGACTAATGCTAATCCTATGCACACGAATTGTGGTTAACGTATAGCATCGCGAGTTGTTTTTATTAGATTTTATTATATAGGTGGGCTAAATTCTACTTGTTTTAAAAAATAATAATGTTCAATACGGTTTTCAACTTTGTCCCGCTGAGACCCCTTGGAATATATATAGTACTGGTATTTAATAAACACATTTACTGATGATATTTTGGCGATCGTTGCGATCCGTTTCGGTCGTGATCTTAAGCGCGTCGATCGCCAAACCGTTGTCAGTCAACGCCCGGCGCCACAGCTCTGCCTGCTGTTCAACGGACGGACACCACTCCCGGCGCTTATTGGGCGCCGCTTTAAGGTTCAGATCTGACACATATATAGCGGCGTGAATTGTGCCGCCGGTGGCCAACAATTGACGGCACACTGACATGAGTTGATTCTTATCGGACATGTATTGAAGTGAAAAGTGGGCAAATATTACATCTATTTTGCCCTCCAGTAGACGTATCTCTGGACTCAACGCCGACCACTGGACAGACATGTCTTGAGTCACGTACTCAATGGTGGGCAGAGTGTTGTGGGCGCGCGCGTACTCTGTCATCGCCGGGTCTATGTCTACGGCCACGACTCGCCTGTGCGGCACACGACTGGCCAAATCTGTAGTGTACTTTCCGTCACCAGAACCCAAGTCCATAATAATGTCAAAACATCTGTTAAATAAATATTATAGTAAAATTAATTTTAACTCAATTATAAAATAATTAATGTTACTGAATATTGAACCATTGCTTTAAAATCTACAAAAAAAATGGTGGATATACTTTTGTGCTATGTTTTTATGTCAATTTTATATATTCTCATCATTAAATTATTTTCCTAATTTATAAAACTTTATAAAACTAGTTAAAATAAATTAAATCGTAAGTTGTAAGTACATTTTATTTATCTCAGTGAATAAGTAATCTTTTTTAATTTTTTTAGGCTCAAATATATAAAAGCGACTCTTTTAAAATAATTATGGTTAAAAATTTTTAATATAAAGTATATTTACAGTATATAAGTATGGGTAACAAAAAAGGGCAAAAAAGGGCAAATTCTCAAATATGTTAAATGCCTCAAACAACATTAATGACTATCATAACAATTTTATATGTGTTTAGCATTATATGAATAGTGTATGTTTTTTCATTCATTGACTAATTCATCATTTTGATAAGTCTGCATGCTAAATAAATCATCAAATGTATATAAGTTACTTTATTTAAGATATATTATATAGATTTTATAGTCATATTAATAACATAATGTATCATTATGTATTATTAAATTCAATGTATAACACTTGCCCATTTTTTACGGCAATCGCGTCAATTGTTTTGAAAGCAAAGGTTTTATGCAAACTATGTAAAGAGGCGAAATTTTCAGGTGAAATGTCCATAATTATATTGAGACACTTGTAGTCGAGTTTGTGGTAAAAATCACTTTTATTGAAATAGAGTCAAAAAAGCATGTGTGGGTACAATGTGTTAGGGCTCAAGTTTTATAAGGATAGGGAGTGCCCAGAATTCGTGACGTTCAGACGTCGAATTGAATACGTTTGTTCAGCAAAGTCTGTCGACTTCAAAGTATTCACCGAAAAATGATGCATTATATAGATTAAAGACAATATATCAGCTTATAAAAATAGATTATACAAGTTAGAATTGTCATATTATAATAGTAAGTACAAACTATGGTCATTTGGAAATTTATTACAACAATTATAATTAAATGTCTTAATTATTAAAAATTCATTAACTTGATCAACGACCATAATGTCAGAGTATTATCATTTTGATGATTTTAATTATTACGTTGGTGTCCTTCCCTGGCATTATATATTTAGGAGGGATAGACTATATGAATGCGCTCATAATGTATCAGTCAATGGGACTACAGTACTACAACTAAAAATGGTAGGTTGTTTTGCAATTAGATTATTATTAACAATGTTAATTTATCTATTATTTGTCATAAAAGGGGTACATTAGCTCTTACTATATCACATTTATCGAGTACTTATTATGCCATTTGAATTTATTGGTAAATATAACCAAAAAGACTAATTTAGACATTGTATGTAATTTATCAAATAATATTAAACAATTATAATGTGAAGCAAGTAATTTTCAATAATGATCTAGGCCAATTCAATCTCATTAAATGAGTTGACTTACACTAACCTAAATTCAAAGCATTTGGATGTGATTGCTGTCGAGTCCTTATATGTGGTGGAAATTATATCTGGGCTTACAATACATAATAGTTACTCGTATTTTAATTTCGTCCATGTTTTCGATCACAAGGTACATTTTATTTGATATTAAGTTTCACTTAATAATTGAAACCAAAATGTAGTTACCATTTATTAAATAGATATGGATAACAGTCATTGTTGTGTATATTATAACCGGATTATTATTAAACATGATAACTAAAAACCGTATTACATTATACGATACCTATACATACATTATAATGACATATACGGTACAGTCGAGTCCCATTATAGTAAACTATATGAAAGAAATAAGCAAATCGCCATACGCTTTCAGAAAGTATAATATACTTGTTTTTGGTATATTTCTAATACTATACGCTCTATTTATATCGAAACTATTTACGGCTCCATTGCTTGAAATGTATTCGGCAAAAAAAGCTGTACCGTATTTCCTGACATTAGATGACATTATGAACAAATCCGATATCAATATAGCTGGTGGACTTGGGGGTAGTATCCCCGAGCAAAAGTACCTGGATGGCAAAATGAATAGTTATAAAAAACGTTCAAACATTCACCACTTGAGTGTCGGTAGGGATGGGTTTTGGCGAATTGTATACAAGGATTTAATGAATGGTCGGGCGGTTGTGGTCATAGACTCCCGACGCAAGTTGTCATATATGGCCAAAGAGTTGATTGGTCTGCAAAATGACATCGATTACAAGGTGTCGGACAATAAGTATTATCTCATTTATTCGTATAATTATGTATCAAAAGACCACGTGTTTTATAAAAAGATTCTATTTATGTAAGTATTTAATAAATATGTCAAAATATTTTTACGTTAACAATGGTAGATTATATAGATTATGAGCATTAATTTAACCGATACAAATTGATTATAATAATTAGTAAATTCTATGTAAATAAATATTTGAAATTAAGATTTTAAAATTTTATATAAAATTACAAATTTTGTAAAAGTTAAATTTTTATGTGTATTTTTAAATTTTATACTTAGGTTAAAACAGATTATCGAAAACGGATTTCATCAACATAAACAAGAGATGACTTACTTTCGTACTAAACATGAATCTCGTTTTAATTATGAATCTAAACATGGTGATATAACTTCAAAGGCAACAGATGATCAACTAATTATGAAACTCGTAGATGTACTAAAAAATATATTTAGCATGTTAATTATCTTATTTACGTTAGCATTTGTATTTATTTTTATTGAATTTATTATAAACAAACAGAATTATAACAATTATAAATCTAGCAGAATTGTCGAAAATGTAAACCAGCTAACTCAAATTAACAAATACTATGACTATAACTTGCATTTAAGAAGCTATGTCAGCAATTATTAGGGTTTACATGATTTAGTTAGATTAAATTAATAAATGATAATTTATATAATTTTAAATAATAATTAAAAAACATAAATGACAATTGATGATTTTCCGCTTTTATGGGGAACCTAAACCTCCCACTTCTTTGTTTGTAATTGTCTGCATGAAATTACTTAAAATATTATTACGTTAAACCCTAATACCCCTCCTTCATAACAGACAGAGAATAACTGGATAAAGCTATTTCTATTCAAAAGTAATATATTTATACAAAATTTGTTACCTAGAGATTAACTTTAATAGAAAATAAAGCCCTTAAAGTATTTAAATTATGAAAATGTAAACGTTTTTATGGTCTCTACACTTCCCCTTCCCCTCGTTCGCAAAAGTTCGCTTTGGCCGCCACCCCCTTCCCAAAGTGCTAACGTTATATGCGGGTCACCCCTAATCTAAAATAAGATTTTTATTACATAAAGTCGATTTATTGATTGTAATTTATTTAAGATGTTTATTACGAATAATATTACAATATTTATTGAAATAATATAAATCAATTATTAAATTTTATTAATTAATATTAGTTTCAGTGCTATTTTTAAGTTGAATAAATGTGGTTTAATAAAATTATGCTTAATGCATTTAATGCATTAAAACTAAATTATATATAAAATACATAATTAAGGTGCTTTTAAAAAATCTAATAAATTAATTATGCCTTTAGAATATTGTTTGTCTAAAATATGTCACCTGGATACATTTTATTATCACTTTGATATAATTCCCTACCATCCTATCCTGTATAATAATAAAAAATATGACGTAAGTGAGTCTAGACTTTATGAGTGTATCCATAATGTAACAGGCAATGGGTCCATGGTACTACAACTTAATACGGTAGATCATCATTAATTGTAATTAAAAATTAAAAATATAATAATAATTTATCAAAATTGTAGAAAGAAATATCATTGTACTATGTGTCATTTATGCAGTATCTATTATGCCATTTGGGCTTATTGGTTAACATGACCAAAAGGGGTAATTATGACATTGTAAGTTTTGTGTATACTGAATTTTATATGAATATTTTGTTAATCTAATATTATGCGATAGAATAAGATAACCGTAGATTTAGCATAAGTCCTATAGGATTAACATTACCAATAGGATTACTGAATTGTAGTTTAAAATATTAAAACATTCCCTATTATTCATCCAATTCATAAACTATTATACAATAGATATTTATTCAGTAGTTAAACATCTAGCACTCTATTTAATAAAAATTATGTTTGAATTAAATCCGAGATTTAAATTAAAATTGTCTAGCCCAACTCAGTTTCATTAAACGAGATTATCAACACCAACATGGATTTGAAACGATTAGATTTAATCGCGGTGGAGTCTCTTTATTTTATTGAAATTATATCCGGATTAAAAACACAAAATACATTCACGTATTTTAATTTTATCAACGTATTTGATATAAATGTAAATATATTTTATTTATTATTAAAACTATAATACATTTTCAATTTAAAATATATTTTAATGTTGAGATATTTCAAAATAGATGTGGATTCCGACTCTTATGGTCCTATTTATAACGGGAATCATATTAAACATAATCATCAAAAACCGCATCACTTTATACGATGCCTATACGTTCATCATAATGACATATACGGTACAGTCGAGTCCCACGATAGTAAACTATATGAAAACCAGTAAAGAGCAACACTTATTTCAACAATATAAAATATTCATTTTTTGTTCATTTCTAATAATATACGGCCTAATGATAACGAAATTATTTACGGCTCCATTGCTTGACATGTATTCACCAAAAAAATCTGTACCTTATTTTCAGACCTTAGATGACATCGTGAATAACTCAAATATAGATGTGGCGGGTAGTAGTAGAGGCCACACTGATGACGTTATATACCTAGATAATAAAATTAAATTATATGAAACACGGATAGGCAAGAAAAATTATTCAATTGGAAAGGAGGGCTTTCAACTCGTAGTTAATGCGGGTTTAATGAAGGGACGGGCGGTTGTGGTGATCGACTCCAGGAGTAAATCTAATTATTTGATTAAAGAATTAATTTCGCTGCAAATAGACCAAGATTTTAAGGTATCGGATCATAAATATTATTTGATGTATTCGTATAATTATGTTTCAAAAGACAATATGTTTTACGCTAAAATTAAGTTTATGTAAGTACAAATTTATTAATTTAAATTATATTAATATGTTATAATGTGTTAATACTTATGGTCAACTCGTAAGTCTATTAAGATGCAATTTGTTAACATAATATCCATATGGATTTATTATGTAAAGTTTACATTACAGGTTACAGCAAATAATTGAAAACGGCTTTCATCAACAAAAACAAGATATCTCCAATTTTATCGTTCAAAAAACATCTTGGTCTAATTTTGGTCAAAAAAGTGATACTATAATAACCAATAATAATGACCATGTTCCCATTAAATTAGTAGATGTATTAAAAAATATTTTTTCATTGTTAGCTATTTCATATCCTATTGGTATTGTTTGTGTTTTCATTGAATTAATTATAAAAAAGTTTAATAATCGCATATTTAAATATAATAAGAATAATATCAAAATTAAAGGCTACTATAAAAGAGAAATTAATAAATACCATGATTATAATTTATATCTAAAACAGTATGTTAATACTGTTAAATTAGTTAAACAAAAATAAGTTACATCATTTATTACTGCATTAATTTATGATGTAACAATATATTAAATTTAATTATATTAATGTTAACAATTGATATTATAATACCAAAAGTTATTGATTGAATATGTATTTATTTTATTATAATTATTTCCATTTTGTTGAAATAAATAAATACAATATATAAATGTAACAAAGTTTTATTAATTATTATAAATATTAAATGTTTATATGCAATATTGCAATATACAAATAATAAAATATGTGTAATAAAATAAATATGTTGATTATTAAGACTAATTAACTGTTTTAATTATTACACTTTCCTATGTTATAGATATTCATAAGTTTAATAAATGTAATTTAAAGTATGCAAAATAATAAGTTTAGTTCACATAATTCATGCAATATATCTAATTCTATATAAAGTTTTGAAATCATCAAGTAATTTCAATAGTTTTAAAAATTGTAATTATGCACAACGAACATTGTGTTGAAAGAATATGTCACCTGGATACGTTTTATGATCACTTTAATATTATTCCCTATCATTATATCAATTATAACAAACCATATGAGTCTAGACTTTATGAGTGTGATCATAATGTCACAAGCAATGGGTCAATGGTATTGCATCTTGCTACGGTAGATGATTAAAAATATATTATTACAATAAATGTTAAATAATAACTATTTTTTGTTTAAACAGGAACAAATTATAATGTACTATATTGCATTTATGCAATATCTATTATGTGATTTAGGTTTACAGGTTAACATGACAAAACATGATGATTTAAATATGGTAAGTTAATTTACTGTATAATTCATATATTAATTATTAGCAAGTTTATGTGGAAAACGTAGAATATGTATTTAGATAAGTTATTCACTATGATACAAATATTAAAATATTATAATAAATTTTATTGCATGTTAATGCAATATTAATGATGTTGTCCTGTAATTTAATCATGCAAATAATTTAAATTAATTAAATTTTATTTAAATTATATAATAAAATTTAATAAATATTTTATAGCACAACTCATTATCATTAAACGAGATAACCGACACGACCAATATCGATTTAAATCAAACAGATTTGATCGCGGTGGAGTCCCTTTATAGTATCGAGATTATATCAGGGCTTAAAACACACAAAACTTTTACGTATTTTAATTTTGTTTACGTATTTGATATAACGGTAAATACATTATCACTAATTAAAATATAACATGATTTTAATTCCGATTATATTATAAATTTAAACTATTTTTAATTAGATTTGGTTATCGATGTTTATAGTGTTACTTATAACCGGAATAATGCTAAACATTATCACCAAAAATCATAGTAATTTATACAATACCTATACATACATTATAATGACATATACTGTACAGTCGAGTCCCACGATTGTAAACTATATGAAAGCGACCGCCATGAAAAATTTATTTCAACAATATAAAATATTCATTTATTGTTCATTTCTAATACTATATGGTGCAATTATAACAAAACTATTCACTGCTCCATTGCTTGACATGTATTCGGCGAAAAAAGCTGTACCGTATTTTCAGAGTTTAGACAACATTGTGAATAATTCAGATATAGATGTAGCCGGTTATGTTTTAGGGAATACTTCAGATGTTCGGAAGTTAAATGTTCGAATTAGAACCTATGAAGATCGTTGGGGAAGGCATACGTGGCAAATTGGTGGGGAGGGGTTCCAGCGTATTGTGAACAAGGATTTAATGAGTGGTCGGGCGGTTGTGGTAATGAACACTCAGCGGAAATCAAAATATATGACCAGGGAGTTAACAGCGTTGCGAAATGACCGAGATTATAAGATTTTGAACAATAAATATTACCTCACCTATTCGTATAATTATGTATCAAAAGACAACTTATTTTACATTAAAATTAAGTTGATGTAAGTGGAATATTATATTTATAATTTTATTATGTAATAGCATATTCAAATCTGTTAAGCAGTTAATTTTATAAATAGTTAATCTTATGTTAGTTTAATATAATTTTAATTATAATTTTATGTAATTGTAACTAATTTATTTGCTTGCTTTCAGACATAATTGTTGCATTTTACAATAAATATAAAAATACAATTTGTTAACACTATTAATTTTAATTTAACCATGCACAATTATAGGTTAAAGCAAATAATAGAAAACGGATTTCATCAACAAAAGCAAAAGATTAACCATTTTATATTACAAATGACAAAATGGCCCATTTATGGCAATAAAAATGACACAATAACTAATGATAATAATGACCATGTTCCAATTAAATTAGTAGATTCATTAAAAAATATATTTATCGTGTTTGCTGTTATATATCCTGTTGCAATTGTTTCCGTTTGCATTGAATTAATTATAATTTGTAAATAAATAAAATAATTATATAAAGTTTATTATTTATTAATTATTAATAATTTATTATTATATTATAATTAATTTTATAATTAGTAATCTTACTTATGTATTAATATTAAACGTTATAATAACTAGAAAATTAAAATATCATAATTATAATTTATATTTAAAATGATAGGTAAAATTGTCCATGTAAAATCAATTTAATCAAATGTCAATTTATTTATATTTGCATAAATTGCATAATATTAATTAAATTAAATCACATTGATCTTGATATTTAATATTATAATATCGGAAAGTATTAATACAATATAACAATTTCATTATTATATTATATATTGCATAAATTTCACTGTATTATTCTCATTGGAAAAATACCTTATTTTAAATATATTAATTACACTAATTGTTTCTGACATTTGAATTAATATTTTTGTTTTTATTATTCACTTTTATTGCATTGATAAATTGTGATCTATTTTAATAATAATAATTATTAGCAAACAGTTTAATAATTAAATTAAATTTTAATAATAATAATTATCTGTTAACTTTATAATCAATCCGAGTTAATAAAACCAAACAATGCCTGAATATAATCTTCTGGATATATCTGAATACGACCTAGATATATTTCCTATGGCTTTTCTTGATTTTAATAGCTTGTATATATGCAATCATAATGCGTCTGTCAATGGGACAACAGTAGTGCAATTTGGGCTTCACAGGGTAAAGCATTTATTAGTATAATCAAATTTGATTGAACAATGTTAATTGTAATAATTATTTTTATAATCACACAAAGGGCTTTACTATGTTTTTCTACATATCATTTTTGCAGTACGTTATGTGTAATCTGGGTTTATTGGTAAATCTTACTCGTTTAAACAATTTGGACATTGTACGTATTTCAATTTGATAAAATTAACATAAAAACTAATTAAGATTATACATTATTAAATATTATTTAACAAAATTCATTATTAAATGTAAATTCACATTAAACCTAGCGCAATTCAATATCATTAAACGAGATTACAAAAGTTAGCGTCATGGATTTTACACATTTAGATTTGATACCAGTCGAGTCGGTATACATGATTGAAATAATATCCGGCATTAAAACACACAATACGTATACGTATTTTAATTTTATTCATGTATTTGATAAAATGGCAAGTTCTAATTGAGCTTAACAAATTAGGATAATAAATAAATTAATATTTGATCTAGATCTGGACGATAGCGTTACTTGTTTTTATCGTAACCGGACTTCTTTTAAACATGATAACTAAAAACTATATTACACTATACGACGCGTACACATACATTGTAATGACTTATACAATACAGTCGAGTCCCGTACTCTTTAACTATTTAAAAATCATCAACAAATTACCGTCAACATTCAAACAAAAATATATTATTTTAATATTTGGTACATTTCTAATACTATACGCTCTAATTATATCAAAAATATTTACGGCTCCATTGCTTAACATGTACACGGCGATTAAATCTGTACCGTATTTCCAGACATTAGATGACATCAGACAAGCCCAGAATGTGGCTGGTACCGTTACGGGCATTGGGAAAATATTAATAATAAATGAACTAGCAAATAAAATCCAAAAGTACAAAGATAAACACAATAGTCATTATGTGACAGTAGGTCGCGATAACTTTCAGCTTATAGTTAATAACGATTTAATGGCCGGCCGTACGGCCATCGTAGTCGATTATGGTACTATATCGTCGTATGTAAACAGAGAACTACTTGCCCTGCGTTATGGTCGGGATTTTACGGTATCCCCAAATAAATATTATTTTGTGTATTCATATAATTATGTGTCTAAAGACCATGTGTTTCGAGACAAAATTAACTATATGTAAGTA
>CAJPIZ010000631.1:0-22312 GCA_905368565.1 Medioppia subpectinata
TAGGTTAGGTTTGAGACCCAGAACTCTGGTATCACTGCTCAGACCACTCACTCTCTCCCTCTCCACTCACGGCACAAGTTGTGCAAAAACTCTGTATTTTCACCACAAGTTTTGTCTCTAATATTTTGAATAAAATAAGTTTTAATTTAAAGTAAAGTTTTGTTTTAATTAATAAATACTAATTCACAATAATAGAAAAGAACCCTGATACCCATAATTATCAGCCCTCACCACTCGCCGCATGACAGGTTTGTAACCACTTTTGGGATCGAATTCAGCGATTAGTTTAGCGATCGGATGGCTGTCATCGGCGACCAGTCTTTTCCATTCAGTCTCAAGAACTTCATTCCAATTGTCTTTAATATAACGGAGAGTGCATTCAATTTCATGTTTTTTATCCCATTTGTTCATCACTTCCAACACTTGAAATGCATTTCTTGTGTCAATTCGCAGATAATATAAACGTTCGCAAAGTTTCTTAAGCTTTGGGATCATATACTTGTCGGCGACGTAACGCATATCCTCAGCCATTGCCACCACATTCTCAGAATATCCGAAATACAGATATTTCAAGAACTCCTCAAAGACTTCCGGTTGTATGTCATCGATCACAACCACGTTGTCTGCCTTCTCAGACATATCGCTCGTAAACATCGTGTGAAACACTTCCGACTCATCGCTAAGCATAGCCTTCGAGGCGAAGAACTGCTTCCCGCAGACATCGAATCGACAATCGTTTAGTTCTTTGACATTAAAACTGTTGACAAATCGGCGCTTCTTCTTAGCCGCGCTGTGACCAGACTTAACAACACTTACATCGAGACCAATAGTGAGACAATTATTAGGCAAATACTTATCCTTTTGTGCCATTATTGTCGAGTACTTCAGCCATTTTTCGGGACCCATTCCGTCACCTCTCATGACAGTCCCCGAGACAGACACGCGATCGACGGCCCGATACTCGTTGTCCAACACATAGACATCGAGTATTACGTCCGCAAACACCTTCTTCTCCCACGTTTCGATCGAAAGACTGACATATCGTTCGCCATCCGAGTCATTGTCGTCGTTGACATATACGTGCCATTGATCTCCTTTACTGTCCGACAATTCAACGCTAAACCCGTGGTCGTCCTCCGCGTGGATCTCATCGGTGATGTTATTGATCCTAAAGACCACGTGAGTCCTGCTTTTGATTGCAGACATCGTGTTATCTCACTTGGGATCAAATGCGGTGACAATTCAATTGATAGCAAGTGTTATCGACAAACACACGTGTCGTGCGATTACTTTAATGTGTGCTTAAAAATCACAAAAAAAAGTTTACAATACTTTTCAATGCATTTTTTGATGTTTTTTAATAATGCAATCATTGAATGCATTCAAACTCCAGCCCTCTATTGGTCTCAATTTTTATGTCAAAACTTATGAAAAAGTTTTTATTGTTTTATTTTGAGGCAAACTATGATTTGATGGACAGCTGAAGATCTGAAAGAATGATATCGATTTTAAACACTGTTTGTCATGTTTTCAAATAGCAATCAATTGAATGAATCCACAGAATAAGATGTTTAGTGAAGACTTTTTATGGTTGATATCTATGAGTGATCTTCACATTCATCTCTGCTATAAATAAGACATTTATCTCATGTGTTAACTAGTTTTGTGATACCAATGATTGCCAACAATTTTACCCACTTTTGGAACAATAGATTTATTTTAATAATAAATTGTTTTTAATATTGATATTCAATACAAATGTTTAATAAATTGTAATCAAAAGGAAATGTAATAAAAATGACATCAAGTTTTAGGAAATGTAATTCAAAATGAGAATAAAGTTTTAATTGTAATCAAAATAATCATATGTTTAGAGTCCGGAAATATAAGTATTTATCATTAAATTGTCTTTAATACTGATATTCAATAATAGAAATACAAATGTTTTTAAGATTTTTAAGTATTAATTGCAAATAAAATCAAATTAAATAAAAGTTTTGTGTCTTGAGATCCTTAATCGGCGACCCAATAGGTATAAGACATAGTCTGTGACTCTTTGAGTGGTTTGTAACCACTTTTGGGATCCAATTCAACGATCAGTTTAGCGATGGGATGACTATCAATGGCGACCAGTCTTTTCCATTCAGTCTCGAGAACTTCATTCCAGTTGTCTTTAATGTAATCAATAGTTTCTTTGATCAGTTCCTTATTATCCCATTTGTTCATCACTTCCAACACTTGAAATGCATTTCTTGTGTCAATTCGCAGATGATATAAATTCTCGCAACGATTCTTCAGCTTTGACATCATATACTTGTGGGCGACGTAACGCATGTCTTCTGCCATTTCCTCTAATTTATCACTGAATTTGAAATACAAAAATCTCAAGAACTCCTCGAAGACTTCCGGTTGTATGTCATCGATCACAACCACATCAGACATATCAGTGGTGAACAAAGTGTGAAATACTTCGCACCGATCGCTAAGTATAGCCTTCGAGGCGAAGAACTGCTTCCCGCGGACATCGAATCGACAATCGTTTAGTTCTTTGACATTAAAACTGTTCATAAATTCGCGTTTCTTCTCATCGAAGCCCTTAACAACACTCACATCGAAACTAAATGTGAGACAATTATTGGGCAAATATCTGTCTTTATGTGCCATTAATGTCGAACTTTGACATTAAAACTGTTCATAAATTCGCGTTTCTTCTCATCGAAGCCCTTAACAACACTCACATCGAAACTAAATGTGAGACAATTATTGGGCAAATATCTGTCTTTATGTGCCATTAATGTCGAGTACATGAGCCAACCCTCGGGTCCGGCGCCGTATCGGTCGACACCCTCCCGGCCGATATTGATGCGATCAATGGGCCGATACTCGCTGTCCAACACACAGACCTCAATCTCGGCGTACGTCGGCTTCCTATCAGTCTTCGTGAGCTGCGGATCAATAGATCGTTGACCACCGGTTCCGCAGTCGGACACATATACCCGCCATTCCTCCTCTTTGCTGTTCGACAAAGCAATTTCAAAGTCTTCGCCCTCAACGATATGCCCCGCCTTCATGTCAGTCACATTGTTCAACCGCACCACCACTTTACTCCTGCTGGTGATGACCATTGTGTTGATAATGCGGATCAAGTGGTGATAATTGAAATGATAGCACGTGTTGTAGAAATGATGACAAATTGAATGCCTTTTAAATGCTTTGAAAAACTTTTTGAAACTACAGTAGTTTTGCAATGCATTCAAAGCCAGCCCTCTATCGCATTCATTACTGCATAACAACAAAACATTAATAACGTCTCACACATTATAATCCCCTAAACTTTCCACACAATGTGTTTCAATGCAAACGTATAGCTGTTTTGAATGGCATTCAAACACGTTATTGAGTGACAGCTAAATGCATACAAAACATAAACACATGCTTTTAAAGGCATCGCAAACACTGATAGACATGTGTTTTGACGATATTTTCGGTTAAATCTGTTTTTGATTCACAATTAAAACAAAGTTTTGTTTTTTATCATTTCGTGACAAACAATGAGTTCATCGGCGGTGAAGAAGCCCAAGAAGTCGGCGGATTTCATACGTGGAAAGCCTGGCGCTGCCGACCAGACAACTCTCGGATCAGCTAAAGGCCGTCGGTCTGCGGCCACCACTTTAGCCGATGACCAGCTCTTTAGCGTACGGAAGAGACGCCGAAGAGATGACAGCGAGAAAGTGTCCGCAAAGAAGTCACGCAAGAAGACCAAGAGTGACGTCAACGCCAACGATGACGAGGATCTGCTCCGGTCGGCCACCGCTGCCGACAAGATAATCATCGAATCCATGTCTTTGTCTAAACTGCCCGTCGGTATCGTTATCTACGGTTGCGTTCAACAGATAACGGACTTCGAGCTAAAGCTGAGTCTCAGCGGCGGTATTGTGGCCAACGTGTCGATCGCCAACATATCCAACTCATACACCCGTTTGCTCGAGTCGTTCGCCACATTGACCGCAGATGGCGGCCAACCATCGCCTGAGATGGAAGTGCTTAAGCCGAGCGGTATGTTTCGTATCGGTCAGTGCTTTCCGGTGCGAGTGTTGTCTAAATCGGAGAAATCGGGCGGTTTTGCCAACATTGACATCAAGGCGTCGCTCAATCCTCGGGACATATACTCCGACCTCAAGGCCTCGTCTATACTGAAAGTGCCCAAAATGGCGGTCATTGCCGCAGTCGATAGCGTTGAAGATCACGGCTTTGTTATGGACATCGGTTTCGATGACGTGAAGGCGTTTTTGCCTAAAGATAAGGCACAGCCGGCCATACAGTCGATGAAAGGCCGCAAAACGCTAGCCGTGGGACAGTTGCTGTGGTGTGCCATCGATAGCGTGTCTAACGACCGAAGTGTTAGACTGACCACTACTGCGAAGGCATTGTCTAAATTCAAACTGACCGCCGATAGCGACGCGATCGCCGCCGCACTGACGCCCGGCCTCGCGGTGTCGGCCACTGTTGTCACTGTCGCCGATCGCGGTCTGGAAGTGAGTGTTGTGGACGACTTCAAGGGATTTGTGCCGCGAAATCATCTGAAAACTGATTGGGATTTCCCGAAGAATATGTATAAAATAGGCGAACGAATAGAGGGAACCGTTCTCTACAGACATCCGATTACCAAACAGTTTGCGCTGTCATTGAAGCCCAGACTCGACCCGAAGACAGTGAAGCAGTTCCTGCAGACCGTGAAAGTGGGCGCCATTATGGAGGAGGCAGTGGTCGCCGGTCGGGACGATATGGGAAACGTTGTGTTCAAACTGGCGAACGGTGTGAAAGCAATCGCTCATAAGAAGCATCTCTTTGACAAAGAATCGGAAGACGTGGACATGGATTCCGTGTACGGAATCGGTTCCCGACACAAGTGTCGCGTGAAGTCCATCAATTTGATGGATCAGTTGGTTGTGGTAACGCTGAAGAAGTCTCTACTTGACTCACCCTATCTATCCATCGATGAGTTAGAGGTCGGTTCGCTCGTCAAGGGATCGGTGAAGAAGTTGTGCCGACAGGGAGTTGTGGTCGAGTTGGGCATCGGTTTGCGTGGGTTTGTGCCGAACCATCATTTGGCCGAAACGGCTCAACTCAAACACCGCGAGCAGCTGTTCCCGATGGGCCGTCAGGTGAAGTGTCGCGTCTTCCGATTGGACAAGAGCTGTACGCCGTGTAAAATGAGCCTCACGTGCAAGAAGTCGCTGCTCAACAAGAAGTTACCCATTTTGTCGTCCTATGAGGAAGCGGTTCCCGGCTTTGCGACCGACGCTGTGGTGGCGCTGATCCATAAGAAGGGCCTTTTGGTTGAGTTCTTCAACGATGTCAAGGGTTTCATACCATTGAAGTATTTGAGCTCAACTCGAATTGAGTTTCCCGAAAAGGTCTTCACTGTCGGCCAGATTGTCAAGTGTTCTGTTGTGACCACTGATGTCGACACCGAACGGATTACCTGTTCATTGATTGGCGTCAAAGACATTAAGATGTCGAAGAATAATAAGAATTCGACGCTAACTGTGGGTCAGGTGTTGAGGAAAATGAAAGTTACAAATAAGTCGGATAATGGACTCGATTTAGCCGATGAGGCCAAAGGGTATAGCGTTTTCCTACCCGTCGGCCACTTAGCCGATGATAACCAGACGTCGGCGATGTTGAGCGAAGCGGTCGCTGTCGGCGATGTCATCAAAGAAGTGGTTGTCTTTACCATCAAAACCAGTCTCGTTATTGTCAGCCGAAAGGGAGCTTTCATTAGCGCCGCCAAGAATAAGACATTCATCTCATCCGTCGGCCAATTGGAGCCCAATCTTGTTGTGCCCGTAGTTGTCAACGGATTCGCATCTTATGGCATATTTGTGGAAATGGCCAACAATATCAAGGGATTGGTTCCCAAACGATATCTCATCGACGGTGCGATCGATGAGCCCAAGAATCTGGGCTTTTCTCTCTACCAAACAGTTTTGGCCAAATTTGTTGACTTTGAAGAGCAGACACCCGAAGACGTGGACAAGAAAGTGCCCCAGAAGTTGGCCTTTTCGTTGAAATTATCTCACGTGTGGAACAAACGCAACGATCCGTTTACCGATCGGGTCCACTGGTTTGACCGCTACAGCGCTGACACACGTCTAGCGTTGGATCTGTTCTGTAAGAACGGCGTCGCAGACGAGCATAAGCTGTACGGCTATAGAGTGGGCGAAATCGTTAACTACCGTATTGTCGAGTCGGACGACGTGACCGAAGTGTCCGCCACTGCGCGACACATCGGCGATAAGAAAGTCAATTCTATTCGGGCGTTGATATCGAAATGTCCGGTGGATTCGGTTCTGGAGATGGACTCCGACTATAAAGTGGGCGCAACGGGCGAAGCGGTGGTCGTGGGCTTGGATTTGGCCGATCAACGAGTGGTGATTGTTATTAACCAACGTTTGGTTAAACAGATTAAGAACTCTGTGAAAGTGAAGGCCGTGTTGAGCGCCAAATGCGAGCAAATCATCAAAAGTACACCGATTTATATCTGTCCGCAGTATGTGTTGGTTGTGTTGAGCGGTCACGTGCCCGGACTCTTGGCCTACATTCCCGGCCGACGCCATCCGAACGACGTTCACGGCATCTCTCATCTGTTCTCATTGTTCAACGCCTATCACGTGATTATCAAATCAGTGACCAATGATAAGGTTATCGCTGTCTTAAAGCCCGACAAAGAGCCCGCTATCAGAGCGGCTAAGAGTAATGCCAAAGAGTCGACCAAAATCGTGACCACCGCTGAAGAGAGTGTCAATAAAGAGAATGCTGTGACTAAACGGACGAACGGGTTTCAAGTGACCGCCGATAAGAAGTCCGCAAAAGTGGTCGAAACAAAGCCCACGCGAGTGACTGCTGGCAAACGAAGACTGAACTCAGAGTCTGAAGAATTGGCACAAAAAGTGGTTCCCATTGCCAACGAAACGGATGCGGCGAAAGCCAAACGTTTCAAACGAGATGTACTCAAAGTGAGCGCACCGTTCAGTTGGACAGTAGAGGACGCGACACCCGATCTGAATCGTATGGCCAATGCGTTGACCGCCGCAGACAACAGCGCCGGTGCCGACCATTCGTCGTCCGACAGCGATAGCGACGCGTCGGGGGATTCGGAAGAGGAGAATCCGAAACGACGGCAAACGCGAAGCGAACGCAACGAAGAGGTTCGCAATCGGGAAGCGTTGCTCCGCAAGAAAGAGGAGCTACTGATGGACACCGAGCGGACGCCCGAGACCGAGGAGGACTACGAACGGTCGGTGTTGGCCTCACCCAACAGTTCGCTGGTGTGGCTCAAGTATATGGCCTATCACTTGGAACAGTCTCGCGCGGACAGCGCCCGAGCGGTGGCCGAACGCGCCCTCAAGACCATCACATTCCGCGAAGAGAGGGAACGACTCAACGTGTGGTTCGCATCACTCAATCTGGAGACTATGTACGGCTCGCAGCAGACGGTGGACGAGGTGTTCGGCCGCGCCGTACAGTTCAACGAACCCGTACTCGTGTACCAACACTTGGCCGACGTGTACGCCAAGAGTGGTAAAAACGAAGCGGCGGAACTGCTATACCATCAGATGCTGAAGAAGTTTCGACAAAACAAGGCGGTGTGGATAGCGATGGGTATGTTTTACATGAAGACCGGGCGGCGTGAGGCGACCCGACGTCTGATGCAACGCGCGCTGCCGTGTCTTCAGAAACGGGAACACATGGAAGTGATCACTAAATTCGCACAAATGGAGTTCCGTTTGGGTGACGTCGAGTACGGGAAGACACTCTTCGAGAACGTGTTGGCAAACTTCCCGAAACGGGTGGACGTGTGGTCCGTGTATATCGATATGATGGTCAAGTATGGCGTCAAAGAGGGCGACAATAGCGCCGAGAATGACGAGATGGTGAGGAATATCTTCGAGCGGGTGATTACATTCAAGTTGGCCGCCAAACAAATGCGATTCGTATTCAAACGGTATATCGATTTCGAGACACAACGCGATAATTACGACCGAATCGAGCGAATCAAACACAAGGCCATGGAATACGTCGAGGGAAAGACCATCACCTGAACGGTTCCCATCATTTGTGGGGCAATAACTGGACATTCATTTTCATTGAAAATTTCAATACTTTTGTTTGAATGCTTAGTATTTGATATATTAATTGAATTTATATTATTTTTCGATCGCATTATAAGTTAATAAATTAATTACATTTAATGAAAATATATATGAATTATGTTTTATAATAAATTGAGTTATGATTTCATTTTAGTGTTCATTTTATTTGAGGCAATTTTATTGAAATTCAATTAAATAATACAACATTTAATGTTCAATAAATTGTACCCAAAATATATGTTTAAGACATTAATAAATGGAATAAATAGATGTGTAATAAAAGGGTTTAATTGTGATTATAATAACTGTGTTTAGAGTCCAGGAATATAAGTATAAGACATGGTTTGGTTCTTCTTATACTTGCGATTCTTTAGACCATCGATTACTTTACCAATCAGTTTGCCATCATTGCCGACGAGTTTATGCCATTCACTCTCCAGACATTGATTCAAATTAATCTTCATGTACTTAATTATCTTCGCGACCAACTCTTCGTTTCCATATCTCTCCATCACTTCCAACATATTCAACGCATTCTTCGCGTTTAGTTTCAAATATAATAGATTCTCGCAAATAGTCTTCAGCTCTGAGACCATGTATTTGTCCGAAACGTAAAGCAATTCTTCGGCCAAAGCATACAATTTCTCGGAATCACCAAAATATAGAAATCTTAAGAACTCCTCGAAGACGTCAGCGTCGATGTCATCAATCACTACATCACTCGTTGTCTTCTCAGACATATCAGTGGTAAACATATTGTGAAACACTTCCGACCGATCGCTGATATAGGCTTTCGAAACGGGAAACTCTTTCCCTTTGACAACGAGTCGACAGTCGTTGAGCTCTTTGTTGAGAAAACTGTTGCCAAAGAGTCGTCTCCTTTTGGGTCCATCGATGGTCTTATAGACAGTGATATCAAAGACAATAGTGAGTGAATCGTTGGGCAGATATTTATCCTTTTGATGCAATAGTTGCGAGTAATTGAAGCCCTCAAACGGGCCGCGTGTGGACTCCATCTGAAATGTCGACCTCTCGAGAACAATGGGGTCCAACGGGTGGCCATCGATGTCGCGGATGTGTGCCGTGAACTGGACGTCAATGGACTCGTCTTCTAACTCTTTCGGCCTGTGATTGAGCCGCAGATAAACGCTAAGACATTCACTGCCATCGGTGTCGACCTCTAACACCGCTATCGCTAGCCATTGATCGGATCCGATGACAATCCCTTCGCTCAGATTATTGACGCCCGTCTCGGCTGTTATCGCTTCCGTAAAGTTGTTGATACGGAAGACCGCTATTGTCTTGTAAATCACTTCATTTGATCCCATTGTTTAACACAAAGAAGTCACTGTTATTGTGCCAAAAGTTTATCAATGATTCAATGCATTCATGAATAACGTCTCGCATATAATAATCCCCTAAACAGTGTTCACAATGTGTTTCAATGCAAACGTACGGCTGTTTTGAATGCCATTCAAACACGTTATTCATTAGAACCAAAAGTTATACAAAACTTGAATACAAATTGTGAACAAAAACTTTTTTGTTATTATTATTGTTTGCATTGAATGTATTGACACTTATTTCGCACCTTTTAATTAGTGTTTTAAAACTAACATTAATTAAACGATTATATAATCAAGTATTGCCGTCACTTTAATTGTATTTTACAACCATTTATTCTCATAGTATTATTAAACAAAAATTATATTTTAATATTATTTTATTTTTGGTTATAAAATACTGATTACAAACTTACATAATGTAAGAGACATTTAATTCATGCAATTTCTAATTAACAAATATACAAAACAAGTCAAACGAATTCAGTTTAAAACAATTTTAATTTATATATAAATAAACTGAATTAGAAAATAAAAATTTTAATTTAATATAAGTCTGTAATTGTGTTGCCTTTCATTAAATCACTGAATTAATGACCGCTTTCTGCCCACACTCTCACTCGTCAGAAGTGTTGCAATCATTGGACACATCGTCCGCTTTTTGTGGCGATTGTTTCGGTTTGCGTCCCCTCTTTGTCGGCGAACTCATAGATTTGTGATAACTCTTGCGGTGAATGAAGAGTCCGGAAGCCGATGAAAACTGTTTACCACAACCTATGGCCGCAAAAGTAAACAAATCAAACGATTAACGCATAAAAATTAACAAAAACTTTTCACGAGTCAATCGCATACCTATTTCAGTGCAAACGTATGGCTTTTCGCCGGTGTGTCGGCGCTTATGAGTGGTCAGAATGCAATTCTGTGACGTCCGGAAACCGCACTCCGGGAACGGACACTCGTATGGCTTTTCACCGGTATGTTTGCGCATATGTGCGGTCATTCCCCATTGGCTATTGGCCCTGTACTCACAGCCGGGCCACGTGCACGCCCGGGGCTTCTCCTTGGTGTGAGTGCGCCGGTGCTCTCTCACGTGATGGCCAGAGTTGCTGCGATAGTCACATCCGGGCCAACCGCACTCCAAGCGTTTGATATTCATGTGCCGATCCTTATGGGCCGAGAGGTGATTGACCCGTTTGAAAGCGAACCCGCATTCGGGCCAATCGCAGATAAACGGTCGCTCCAGCGATAAGTCAAACTGTTCGGCCAACGGTTTACGCGCCCGATATGACGGGTTGTGTTGAAGCCAATGGCTGTAAAACTTCTTCTTATTGGCCGCCTTATAGTCGCAGTCATTCTGATCGCACACATACTCGTTGTCCACTAAGTATTTGCCGATTCGTTCGTTAATCAGCTCGAGATAGCGCTTCTGTTTGTCAATCAAATTCGCGGATTCGCGCGGCTTCGGGCCGGGTTTGGAGTCGGGAGTATAGTTAGGATCCGAATGTTTGGTCACGTGTTTATAAAACTCGGACTTGAATGTCGACCGATAGCCACAGTCCTGACGATTGCAGACGTAGATGTTGTCCGTCGAGTCCCACAGCGGAAGTGTCAAGTCGTCCATTCGCTCCAATTGGCGAAACGCCTTCTTCGACAGACCCGGCGTTTCGTGTCGTTTCATATGACTATAGAAGCGCTCTCTGTTTGGTGTCTTGAATGCGCACAATATATGGTCGCAAACGTATGTCTGTCCGTCCACTAAGTGCTCGGGTTTTATCAAATCAGGCATCGTTTCGGCCATCATTTGGTCGAGTCGGGCGCGTTTGCGGTTCCGATAGGCCCTCGAGGTCGCCCGTTTGCGCTCCCGATGACGCTCTTTGGCCTCTTCCGGGTCGAGCGGATCGATGTGACTGAGAACGTGCTTAAAGAAGTTGGGTTTACTCTTAGACGTGTGACCACAATCGGGTCGATCGCATGTATAGGTTCTGGTCTTGCGGTCCAACAAAGGCATAGTCGCGTCGTCTCTACGCTCTAAACGTCGAAAGTTGTCGCGAGTCATTCCCGGCGTCTGATGTCTTCGCAGATGGTTATAGAATCTCTCCTTATCTTCGGTACTAAAGCCACACATTATCTCATTGCAAAAGTATTTGTCGCCCCGAATGTGCTCCGGGAGTATCAATGCGTCCATCTGTGAGTCGTCGGCCACCACTTGGCTATTAGTTTCGAAGTCTTTGTCCATTTGATCGGAAACCACTTCCCGAGCCCTATAAACTGTAGGTCGGGTCCCGTTTTGGTGTCGGTAGTAGTGTTGGTGAAACAACGTCTTGTTCTGCGACCGATACTTACACTTCGGCCAATTGCACACAAATGCCTTCAGTTTGTGATCAGTCATCGGGAGTAACGCGTCGTCCATACGCTCTAAGCGTTGCATCCCTTCGGGAGTCAAGGCATGAGTTGCGTGTCTTTTGAGGTGATTATAAAACCTAAACCTATCGGCTGTAGTGAATAAACAGCCGCTTTCAGCGCACAGATAATAGTCAGTCCTCTTGTGTTCCGGACGTATCAATTGATCCATTTCTTCGGCGGTAACGTCGAAGAACTTGGATCTCCTCTTAATGGGAGATGTCTTAGACTTTCGCTTTGGTTTCGCTTCATAATCACTATCGCTGTCTTCATTCTTAACGCTAACCTCTTGTGAATATTCACTTCCACTATCACTCACGGCATCACTTCTGTCATCCATTGTCTCCATGTTTTCGTCCACCGGTTGATAGTCATCGCCAGAGACAACATCATTTGAATTGTCGTTATTGTCGTGTTGTTCACCGATTGTCTCTTCAATTGGTTCACGTTTTGGGATCACTTCAAATACATTGTTCACAGTTTGAATACATTCCTCCCGTGTTTCGACGACTCGTCTCCAACTGTGGATCAAATCCATAACATTGTGTCCATTGTTTGCATTCAAACACTTCTTAAGAGCGCGTAAATTGTCTTTTTGTCGGTCAACCGATTCCTCCAAACCTGTGAACTCTGTATATAGTTTATGAAGGTTTGGACTCTTAGATCCGTTGCGACGATTTTCTTCGAGTATATTTACAAGAGTTTCATTCATTTTTGTCATTTCATCGATAATTAGATCCGATTTCTGAAGACAATCAGACATTTGTGTCATTTTGTCTCTCATTTCTAACATCTCTTTCTGACAACTGATCCAAATGTCATTCAATCGGACCTCAAGTGTGTTAAGTGTATGTCTTGAGGCCATTGTCTTAGCCATGGATTGTCTGATGAGTGGATGTCTTCAGCACTGATTGTCTTTCAAACAGATCTTAAGCCAGAAATGGCATCAAATGTGTTGTCAACAAAAGTCACGTGTTTTTAATGTAAACGTCATATTTTAGCGCAAACTTTGAAATCATTCATAAATTGTCACAAATTTTTATGATTTTATTTACAATTCAGACTTAAATACAATTTGTATACAATTTCGTTAACAAATATAGAAAACAAATCAAAAGTTTAAAATTATAAACGAATTAAAATAACTGTTTTATAGTTTAAAATGTCGGTCAATCGGCTGCCATTAACTCAATGCCAACTTTGACCACTTATTGTTGTGGTTGTGGCCACTGTTTCTGTTTGCGTCCCCTCTTCGCCACCGAAGGGATAGAGTTGTGAGCACTTTTGCGGTGACTGAATAGTCCGGCCGCCGCTGAGAACCGTTTATCGCAACCTATGGTGTAATCAGCAAAAAATTGCAAACAATTAACACAATAACGGTTTATATATTTAATGGTAAATCGCATACCTATTTCGGTGCAAACAAACGGCTTTTCGCCGGTGTGTCGGCGCTTATGAGTTGTCAGCGCACAGGACTGTGAGGTGCGGAAACCGCATTCGGGAAACGGGCACTCATATGGTTTTTCACCGGTATGTTTACGCATATGGGAGTTCATACCGGGATTACTATTGCACGTATACTCACAGCCGGGCCACGAACACTGTCGGGGCCTTTCCTTAGTATGAGTGCGTCGATGGACTCGCATATAAGTGTTTGAGTTGCACCTGTAGTCACATCCGGGCCAACCGCACGCAAAATTAGTGATACCCAAGTGTTTGCGGCGATGGAGTCGCAAATACTTCCTGACTTTATACGCAACGCCACACTCCGGCCAATCGAACACAAACGGTCGCTCCAGAGAGAGGTCAAACAGTGCGGACACCGGCACCACCGGTGGGTTGTGTTTAAGCCAATGGCTGTGAAACACAAGTTTGCTGACAGACATAAAGTCGCAGCCGATCTCATGGCACACGTACTGACCATCAGTTAAACATTTGCCGATCCGTTCGTCCATAATCTGCAATTTGCGGCTCTTATGGGCCGCTTCGACATCGACTTCGTCTTTGAGGTTAGGGTTGGAGTGTTTGACTAAATGCTTGTAAAAGTTATACTTCGATTCCGACCGAAACGCACAGTCGGGTCGATGGCAGACATATCGGCCGACCGTCGCGTCCCAGTGAGGAAGCGTCAAGTCGTCCGTTCGCTCCAATCGGCGAAACTTTTCCCTCGATATGCCCGGCGTTTGGTGTCTTTGCAAGTGATTAGAAAACCGCTGCCTATCGGTTGTCCTGAAAGTACAGTTAGACTCATCGCAGGCGTACTGATCGTCCACTCTATGCTCGGGTCGTATCAAATCTAGTTCTTCGCTGACAACAGGTTCGGTGTTTTTGTGACCGTTTAAATGTCTATAAAAATCCTTTTTACTTTTGCACTTATAGTGACAGTCGGACGCATTGCACGTAAATATTCTGGTCTTGCGGTCCAACAATGGCATCACCGCGTCATCTCTTCTCTCCAGATGGCGAAAGTTCTTGGGATTCGTTCTCAGAGTTGGATGTCTTTGCAAATGATTATAGAATCTCTCCTTATCTTCGGTACTAAAGCCACACATGATATCATTGCACACGTATTGGTCGCCCAGTCTGTGCTCCGGAAGTATTAAAGCGTCCATTTTTGAGTCATCCGCTATCACTTGGCATTCAGACTCATTGTCCAATTGGTCTGCCGTTAGAATAGACTTTAAGGTCACGTCTTTGTGTCGGCAGTAGTGTTGATAGAAAACCCTTTTGTTTGCTGAGCTGTACTGACAGTCGGGCCAATCGCACACATAGGCCTTCAGTTTGAGATCAGTCATCGGGAGTAACACGTCGTCCATACGCTCTAATCGTCGCATCCCTTCGGAAGTTAGTGCCGAAGTTGAGTGTCTTTTCAAGTGATTATAAAACCTAAACCTATCGGCAGTACTGAATATACACCCGCTTTCATCGCACAGATAAAAGTCATTCTTCTTGTGTTGCGGACGTATTAATTGATCCATTTGTTCATCGGTTACGTCGAAGAACTTGGATGTGCTCTGAATTTGAAATGTCTTAGATTTCTTAGACTTCTTCGGAGATTTACGCTTAGGTTTCACTTCATAGTCACTATCGCTGTCATCATTCTTGATGTGAACCCCTTCTGTATATTCACTTCCACTATCACTTCTGGCGTCCATTGTCTCCATGTCTTCGTCCACCGGTTGATAGTCATCATCAGAGAGGTTGATGTCTATAGCATTGTCGTCGCATTTAACAGCAATGGTGTCACTAATTGTCTCATTAATTAATAAACTCTTTAGTAGGCTTTCACTGCTATTGTTTACCAAATCATTAGTTTGAATGAATTGTTGCTGAGTTTCTGCGAATTCACTCATATTGTTTACAATCACATCATGTGTTTGAATGAATTGATCCCGAGTTTCGGTCACTCGTCTCCAACTGTGGATCAAATCCATAACATTGTGTCCATTGTTTGCATTCAAACACATCTTTAGAGCGCGTAAATTGTCTTTTTGTTGGTCAACCGATTCCTCGAGTCCTGAAAATTCTGTATAAAGTTTATGAAGTTCTGAACTCTTGGATCCGTTGCTACGATTTTCTTCAATGATATTCACAAGAGTTTCGGTCATTTTTGACATCTCTTCGAGCATTAGATCCGATGTCTTCACATAATCACTCAATTTCTCGATTTTGTCTCTCATTTCTAACATCTCTTTCTGACAACTGATCCAAATGTCATTCAATCGGACCTCAAGTGTGTTAAGTGTATGTCTTGAAGCCATTATCTTAGCCATGGATTGTCTGATGAGTGGATGTCTTCAGCAGTGATTGTCTTTCAAACAGATCTTAAGCCGAAAAATAGCATCAAAAGTGTTGTCAACAAAAGTCACGTGTTTTTGATGTAAAATATTTTTTGAGCGCAAACTTTGAATTCAAACATAAATTGATTTTATTTCACAAAAAATTATTTACAATTAAAACTTATAATAAAAATAAAAATATACTATAAGTTATAATTTATACCATAAACAAAATACTTCTCCCATTTTTATACAATTTAATTAAAGTACACAAAAAATATTTAAAATTATAAACGAATAAAAGTATTAATACAATACAATATACAGTAGTTTATTCTAAATGTGGATAAATAAAAAACAAAATAATTTACAAAAAATACAATGAATATCTGTTATTGTATAAAATGTCTTCAATTGTGTTGTCATTAACTATTGATTCCCTTTCCGTCCCCTCTTCGCCGTTGAAGGTATAGATTTGTGATAACTCTTGCGATGAATGTATAGTCCGGCCGCCGCTGAGAACCGTTTATCACAATCTATAGTCGCAAAACAAAACTTGTTTTGAGCAATAAATACATGGTTTGGGATTTGAAGACTATTTATACAAAACATTTACAAATTATTATAAACCCGAAGAATGCGATTGAAGTGTTGAATAATTAGCTTTTTATTAATTAATATATTGTATGCTTTAATTTTAAAATATACGATATGTTTAATGATATATAAAATCATAAAAAATTTGTAACAATTTATGCGTGAATTCAAAGTTTGCGCTAAAAATTATGTTTACATCAAAAACACGTGACTTTTGTTGACAACACATTTGATGCCATTTTTTCGGTCTTAGATAACTTGTTTTGAGCAATAAATACATGGTTTGGGATTTGAAGACTATTTATACAAAACATTTACAAATTATTATAAACCCGAAGAATGCGATTGAAGTGTTGAATAATTAGCTTTTTATTAATTAATATTTTGTATGCTTTAATTTTAAAATATACGATATGTTTAATGATATATAAAATGACAATTAAATTTAATTGTGAATAAAATCATAAAAAATTTGTAACAATTTATGCGTGAATTCAAAGTTTGCGCTAAAAATTATGTTTACATCAAAAACACGTGACTTTTGTTGACAACACATTTGATGCCATTTTTTCGGTCTTAGATCTGTTTGAAAAACAATCAGTGCTGAAGACATCCACTCATCAGACAATCCATGGCTAAGTGTTACCGGAGTTCTGTATGTGAGTTGTGTGAACTCCAGGCTAACTTACTGTAAACCTAGTCAACAGTCTTTCTCTACAATCTTTACTCTCTGTTTTAGTTCTTTAACTCACTAATACACTTCTGTACGGATCTAATGCTCGAAGAGATGTCAAAAATGAACGAAACTCTTGTGAATATCATTGAAGAAGTTGTCAGAAAGAGATGTTAGAAATGAGAGACAAAATCAAGAAATTGAGTGATTATGTGAAGACATCGGATCTAATGCTCGAAGAGATGTCAAAAATGAACGAAACTCTTGTGAATATCATTGAAGAAAATCGTCGCAACGGATCCAAGAGTTCAGAACTTCGCAAACTTTATACAGAGTTTACAGAACTCGAGGAATCGGTTGACCGACAAAAAGACAATTTACTCGCATTGAAGGTGTCTTTGAATGCAAACAATGGACACAATGTTATGGATTTGATCCACAGTTGGAGAAGAGCTGCCGAAACGCGGGACCAATTCATTCAAACGAACGATTTGGAAAACAATAGCAGTGAAGGCATACCAAAGAGTGAATCAATTCATGAGGCAATTACTGTTAAATGCGACGACAATGTGATAGACATCAACCTCTCTGAGGATGACTATCAACCGGTGGACGAAGACATGGAGACAATGGACGCCAGAAGTGATAGTGGAAGTGAATATACAGAAGTGGTTGACCTCAAGAATGATGACAGCGATAGTGACTATGAAGTGAAACCTAAGCGTAAATCTCCGAAAAAATCTAAACAATGTAAGAAATCTCAGAGTCAGAGCACATCCAAGTTGAAGCTGCATTGGCTACTTGTTTACCTAGTTAATTATGCAGGCGTTGTGTTCTTCTTACTGATAATAGACACGCTACTTTCGCCCACATATAAGTCATGACGGCTATCCAAATCCAAAATATTAGTCTTCAAAAGACACTCAACTCCGGGTCTAACTCTCGAAGGGATGCAGAGATTGGAGCGAATGGACGACGTGTTACTCCCGATGACTGATCTCAAACTAAAGGCCTATGTCTGCAATTGGCCCGACTGTGGCTATCGGTTAGCAAACAAAAAGATTTTTTATCAACACCTTTGCCAACACAAACACGTGGCCATAAATAGTGTCCGAGACTCCGATCAATTGGACGATCAGTTTGAAAATCAAATGATACCAAATGACTCACTAATGGACACTTTGATACTCCCGGAGCACATACGGGGCGACCAATACGTGTGCAATGATATCATGTGTGGCTTTAGTACCAAAGATAAGGAGAGATTTTATATTCATCTGCGAAGACATCAAACGCCGGGAATGACTCTCAAAAACTTTCGACGAGTAGAGGGAAGGGATGACGCGGTTATGCCTTTGATGGACCGCAAGACCAGAACCTATACATGCGATCGACCCGATTGTGACTACCAGTCGAAGAATAAAGATATTATATATCGACATATTATCGGTCACCAAAAATGTGATCCATTGGATCCCGAGGCCCGTAAAGCTCGCAAACGGGAAACCAGTCGGTTGTTTGAGCTCCGAAGACGGGCGCGTCTCGGACTACCTGCAGCCAAAAAGTGTGTCAAAGTGGAGGTCAAAGCGGAACCAGATTTGATAAAACCCGAACACATACTCGACGGACAGACATACGTTTGCGACCAAAACAAGTGCACATTCCGGACACTCGATAGGCAGCGGTTCTCTAATCATCTGCAAAGACACGCAAAGCCGGGTCTATCGAGGAAAAGGTTTTCCGAATTGGAGCGAATGGACGCCTTAGCGCTTCCGCTGTGGGACCCGACTGTCGGCGCGTTTGTTTGCGATCGACCGAACTGTACGTTTCAATCCGAAAGCAAGTATAGTTGTGCCAAACACGTGACCAGACATAACAACCCTAACCTCAAGGACGAACCCGATGTCGAAGCGGCCCATAAGAGTCGCAGACTACAGGTTATGGATGAGAGGATTGGTAAATACTTAACGGACGGGCAGTACGTGTGCGATGAGATTGGCTGCGACTTTAAGTGTGTGGGCAAAAAGGTTTTTTACAAACACTGGTGTAAACATAACATACCACCAGTTGTGCCGTTGTCCGCGCAGTTTGACCTCTCACTCGAGCGGCCATTTGTGTGCGATTGGCCGGAGTGTGGCGTTGCGTATAAAGAGAAGAAACATCTTAACGGTCATAAACTGAAACACTTGGGTATCACTAATTTTGTGTGCGGTTGGCCCGGATGTGACTACAGTTGCAACTCATCCAACTATATCGTTGTCCACCGACGCATTCACACCAAGGAAAAGCCCCGACAGTGTTCGTGGCCCGGGTGTGAGTATACGTGCAATAGTAATCCCGGTATGATCTCCCATATGCGTAAACATACCGGTGAAAAACCATATGTGTGTCCGTTTCCCGAATGCGGTTATAGCTCCTCACAGTCCTGTGCGCTGACAACTCATAAGCGCCGACACACCGGCGAAAAGCCGTACGTTTGCACCGAAACAGGTATGCGATTGACTCGTAAAATACTTAATGTTTGTACAGTTATTGTGTTAACTGTTTTTTGTTTGTGTTGTTTTGCGACTATAGATTGTGATAAACGGTTCTCAGCGGCGGCCGGACTATACATTCATCGCAAGAGTTATCACAAATCTATACCTTCAACGGCGAAGAGGGGACGGAAAGGGAATCAATAGTTAAAGAAATGAAAGACCAAATCAAGAAATTGAGTGATTGTGTGAAGACATCGGATCTAATGCTCGAAGAGATGTCAAAAATGAACGAAACTCTTGTGAATATCATTGAAGAGAATCGTCGCAACGGATCTAAGAGTCGTGATCTTCAAAAACTTTATACAGAGTTTACAGAACTCGAAGAATCGGTTGACCGACAAAAAGACAATTTACGCGCTCTTAAGATGTCGTTGAATGCAAACAATGGACACAATGTTATGGATTTGATCCACAGTTGGAGACGAGTGACCGAAACGCGGGACCAATTCGTTCAAACTCACGACATGATTGTGGACAACCTTTTTGAAGTCATACCACAGAGTGAATCAAATGCGACAATACATAAAGACATTGAAGAAGATGTTAACCAATCTATTGATGTGACCTCTGATGATGACTATCAACCTGTAGGCGAAGACATGGAACAAATGGATGACAGAAGTAGTGGTGTGAGTGATAGCGTAGGCGAGTATATGGCAGAAGCGAACCGCATTTGTGACAGCGATAGTGAATATGAAGTGAAACGCAAACGAAAATTGCCGAAGAAATCCAAGAGAATTGCAAAAGTGTTTGATATCACAGAAGCAGATATGGATCAAGTGATACGACCCGAACACAAACGCACTGATGATTACGTGTGCGACCAAATTGACTGTACATTCAGTACTGCCGATAGGTTTAGGTTTTATAATCACTTGAAAAGACACACAACTCCCGGAATGAGTGCCGAAGTTTTTCGGCGTTCGGAGCGCGTGGACGACGCGTTACTCCCGATGACTGATCACAAACTGAAGGCATTTGTGTGCAATTGGGAGTCATGTAAATACTGGTCCAGAAATAAGACTGTTTTTTATAATCATCACATAAGACATCAAAAGGGGACACAAAAGTGTGTGACTGAAGTACCGGAACTGGTCTCCAACCCAATCGACAAACTCTGTAAAAGCCGAATGAAAACTGTGAGAAACCTTTACTCAGAAATGGATAGTTTGATACTTCCGGAGCACATACTTCACAACCAATACGTGTGCAATGATATCATGTGTCACTTTAAGACCGAAGATAAGGAGAGATTTTATAATCATTTGCGAAGACATCAAACGCCGGGAATGTCTCACAAAAACTTTGTCAAATGCGAGCGTTTGGACGACAAAGTAATGCCTTTCTTGAACCGCGAGACCAGAATCTATGCGTGCGATCGAACCGATTGTCACTTTGAGGCGAGAAATAGAAAAGTTTTTTATAAACATATCGTCGGTCACCAAAACACTGATTCAATCGTCACCGAAGAACCAGATTTAATACGACCCGAACATAAAGTCGACGACCAGTACGTGTGCGACAAAACTGAGTGCAAATTCCAGACACCCGATAGGCAGCGGTTCTCTAATCACCTGCAAAGATATGCAAAGCCGGGTCTGTCGAGGCATAGCTTTAACAAATTGGAGCTAAAGGATGACCGAACGCTTCCGCTGTGGGACTCGACGCTCAACACATATATCTGTAATCATAAGGACTGTGGCTTTCGGTCGGAGTTCAAGACGCCTTTTTATGAACACGTGATGAAACACGCGGTCCCACTAGTGACCAAAGATTTGACCGGAAAGCAATCCCGAAGACAACGATATCGGCTGAAGCACTTGGATCTTATAGATGCGCGGATCGGCAAATACAAAGTGGACGACCAGTACGTGTGCGATGAGATCGACTGCCACTTCAAGGCTGTGGGCAAACAGACATTTTATAAACATTGGCGGACGCATAACCCGAGGAGCCAAACGAACGTCTCTTCAGTCGCCGCCCGGTTCGACATGACTCTTGAGAAGCCGTTTGTGTGCGATTGGTTGGATTGCGGGTTCGCTACAAAGTACCGTGAGCACTTTAATCGCCACAGAGACAATCATTTAGGTATCAAACCATTGGCATGTGATTGGCCCGGATGTGACTTCAGGGCCAATCGCAACGATTATATGATAGCCCATCGCGGCACTCATACCCAAGAGAGACCCCAGGCGTGCACGTGGCCCGGCTGTGAGTACAGGGCCAACACTAAGTACACGCTTAGGTGTCATATGCGCACACATACCGGCGAAAAGCCGTTGTTGTGCGCGTTTCCCGAATGTGGTTTCCGTGCCCGTCAGCCCTGGGTTCTCACAACACATCAACGCATACACACCGGCGAAAAGCCATACGTTTGCCCCGAAAAAGGTCTGTAAATAGTTATAAAAAGTTGTATTAATGTTAGTTTTTGTGTCCATAGGCTGTGGATTTAAATCGGCGTCCAGTTTATACTTTCACCGCAAGCGATGTCACGGCTCTGATTCCCGCCCGGCGGCGAAGAGGGGACGCAAACCCTTGCATTCGCCACAAGTGGACACTTAACCCAACTATTTATTTAATAATGTGATCGTTGAAGAGAGTAACAGTGAAGTGATCACAAATCTGATTATAAATTAGTTAATTACTGTATTTATAAATATGTATTTAATTATAAATTTATTTTAATTAAATTATTTTGACACTTGTTTTGAGCAATAAATACATGGTTTGGGATTTGAAGACTATTTATACAAAACATTTACAAATTATTATAAACCCGAAGAATGCGATTGAAGTGTTGAATAATTAGCTTTTTATTAATTAATAT
>CAJPIZ010000632.1:0-22290 GCA_905368565.1 Medioppia subpectinata
AATCGGTCGCAAATGGCGGCGAAATTCTTCATCCGCTGGCCGTCGGTAATGATGTCCTCGTTGTGAGTCATCAGATCATCGAAACACCGTTTCTGGCCATTGAATAACTCGTGAGTTTGTGATCGCATTTCGGGTCTATTCTCAAGCGTGAGATGAAGTCTTAAGAGGAGTCGATCGCAATCGCCGGTCAGACACCGGCCGTAATGGTCGGCATATATACGACACTCCTGTCGATGACATTCACTCCAATCCATTCGCTGACACTTTTGGTCGCAATAATACATTGACTGACACTTTGAACACTTCCGCAGATTATCGCTGAAGAGATGGCAACAAATAATAATATACGACACTCCTGTCGATGACATTCACTCCAATCCATTCGCTGACACTTTTGGTCGCAATAATACATTGACTGACACTTTGAACACTTCCGCAGATTATCGCTGAAGAGATGGCAACAAATAATAGATAATTAACTCAAAGACTTGATTAACAATTAAAATACAAACTTTGTTTTGAAGCAAAAGTCACATCGATTTGACTTTTGTTTGTTATTCAATGTGTGAACCAATGGTTTGCATTTCATTATAACGGATCCCACCGTAAAAGCCATCGCTTCTTATGGTTTGTCACACGTTTTGGTCCCAAAGGATGTGATAATCAATACAAATGTTATCTTAATTTCCCTTTAATTTAATTTACAGACAAAACAAAAACTAACAAAACATTTCACATTTGGTTTGACTTTTAGCGCAAATAATTGCAAACATTTAAAGCATTCATATATTATGTCTTCACATAAAAGGCCCCAAAACTCGTGGTTTGAATTGTAGTCAATACAAGCCGTAAGCAGTGCTCACATCCAATACGTGGACGTCATTAATGTGTCAATACATTAGCCATACATCAGATGGTTATCACATGTATTATGCAATTGTTGTGTGTCTTTGCGTTGAGTGTCTTCGCCAGTAACTGATCCGCCTTTAAGGCCACCAATTGATCCGCTGTGTTGTTCACTGTCCACACCGTCCGTACGCTATGTTGCCGGCCATTTGGGCCGTCCTCCGAGTCTACTCGCCGTACATTGTCTTCCCGTTTGCGGTAATCGTGGGAACCGTTGGCTATAATCTGGAGAGCATTTTAGGCGACCGACAGATCGGCGCCAAAACCATCGGGAAGTCCATTGATAAGGAGAGGTCGGAACGGCTGCTCAAGAGGTTGGACGACACGACTGACGCCACGCAAGTGGAGTCACTGAAGAAGAAGTCGTTTGTGCCGAAGACTATATTTGAGCGAAACGTCTCGCCGTCTCTTCAGTCCAAAGAGTTTTAATCCAACCCTTAATTAGAGATTTATTTTAAATGAAAAATATAGAAATTATTTAAATAAATGATTGTTTTCTTTGGTTTTATTGGTTATGTATTTTTGTGGTGAAAAAACCATATCTTTTTGATTGATTTCAATTTGTGTTCAAAAACTTATTTTAATTACTTTATAATTTGAGATTAAATTATGAAATAATAACAATAATTAGTTTATATGTAATAAATATGATTAAATCAGTAGATAATCACTAATTATTGGACACAAATTCTGGAGCACTTGTATTGAGTGCAAACAGAATCCGGAATTCAATGATTGATTGATTACATGAAATGTCGATTTCAATCAAATGGTTAAATAATTTTTTGCATAATTAATATGATTTTTACATAACATTTCGCACACAAACGCAATGCAATACAACATAACATACTTTTATTCACTCCCATTATTATTATTTAATAACTCTAATCAACCAAATCTATTGAATACATATTTAGGTCACAAAAAAAACCTTTTTTCTTACTTTAAAGACATGTTTGGATTGATTACAGAATTACTGAAAATATAAGTTATATTCAAATATTTTCAGATATCTTAACGATTATGTATTTTTATTGTAATTTGTTTTTTCGTTAAAAGAGTTTGTTTTAAGAAAATTAAGTACTTTTTCTCCATTTAATGATTGGAAAAGTTTTGAATACTTAATGCAAAGACAAATAACAAGAAAAGAGTGTGTATTTTATAATGAAATGAAAAGTGAGGTCAAAGTCATTTGGGAAACGATTTACATTTCAAACAAACCTATAATAAAGTCCAATAGCATTGATAACGAGACACGAATAGGAAGTAAAACCTCAAAGTTAATGATAATTGCTTGGTATCTGTGAAATACAGTGAATTTTTCACTGGTTTTGGGATACATTGCAAAACCCACTCTTATAGACAAGTGTTGTTCAAAACAGATTGTTGTTCACTAGAGTTGAGATAAATTTTTTCCATAGATTGACCACAAAATAAACAAAATTATTTAGATTTAACATTAGATATGATTAAATTGCTAATCATTTTGATTGTCTTTTATGGCGTATGCGGTAAAGAATCAGTTCCAGCAAAGAGTGGATCCGAGAAACAGTTCCGATACGTCGAAGAGGAGGAGTCGGAAGAGCTGCCACCGCCTCACCAGAGGTATCACATCCCGCACTCTGACAAACAGGTGGATGAGCCGCCATTGGATCCCATACCCCCTCCCCGACCCGACTACCCGATACCCATACCTATACCTTCATTCAATGATCGGCCATTGGTTACCGTGGATTCGCACAAAAACCCCCATGGTAAGGATGTCGGGGTCGGTGTTAATTTGGGGTAAGTGTCCACTTGATTATAATATGTTACCATCATTTAAAACATCAAAATCTATATGTATTTAAAGGGAAACGTTTCAAATGGATCTGAAGAGAGGATCCGGCAATTTCGGGGAAAAGGCCCTCAACTTAGGTCTCAATGTATTGAGTGGTTTGGTTCGCGTCAATATCCAAAGGGATGGCAATCGTCGCCATTCGGGCAAAAGGGGACCCATCGTTGTGGAAGTGGGCGGACATACCCTCTACAGCAATGTGTACAAGAAGTGATGATCACACCATCGGATCCACTTGTTTTACACCAATATTTAAAGGGCGAAAAAGTTTGACAAATAGTTTTTAAGGCAAACATTATATGCGAGACATTGACAACAGATGTCACTAACGGTTAACACATCTAAACTCACGTGTGATTTGTTTACTACGAAAATGCTTTTCAAATGTTATTTGGATTTCGCATTGAATTGAATGTAAAAACAATTAAATTATGTTTTAGTAAACAATTTGTAAACCATTTTAATCGTGAATTTTATGATTAATTTATTACTATTTAATTAATAAAAAGCACTGTTTTTTGATGTGAGAAATGCCGCGAATTTTTATTCAAAATTTACCCAAAAATGTGAGTAAAATATTTGACACGAGTTTTGGTCTCAAAAATGATGTCTAAATTTGATATATCTTTGGATCAATTGATAGATAAATAGCAATGAATTGCGGAAACGGTTTGAGACGAAGGGAGAGATCACTGATATTAATGTGAATCCAACCAAACGTCACGCCATTATTGGCTATAAAGACAAAGNATATCTTTGGATCAATTGATAGATAAATAGCAATGAATTGCGGAAACGGTTTGAGACGAAGGGAGAGATCACTGATATTAATGTGAATCCAACCAAACGTCACGCCATTATTGGCTATAAAGACAAAGACAGCGCCGAAGAGGCCATCAATTACTTCCACAAGACATATATCTTCACGAATAAGATTAGCGTTAATTTGAGTGACAATACGGACAAGAAGTTCATTAAATACGACAAAACTCGTGATCTCATCGCAGAGGAGGAGAAACAACAGAAAGACATCGAAAAGAAGCAGAAGAAGGAGAAGAAGAAGAAGATATTGAACGACGAGTTGGAAGAACTCCGAAAGGATCCAGAATTCGACGAATTCCTGAAACTCCAGAGGAATGTCGATTCGGGAAAAGGGAAACACATTTGGAGTAATGATCTGACAATAGCTGAGAATAATGTCCAAAGTGTTGATAACGACGACCAGAACGACGAGTCTGAAGGTCCGGAAGAAGAAGAAGACGACGACAACAAGAATGACGGCAACGATAAGAAGAAGTCGTCGAAGAAGTTTGAGAAGAAGAGCCGCCAAAAAGTAATTCCCAAAGAAATGCACGAATTTGTGGTTAAACACTTTCCTGAAGGTAAGTTTCACTTCTTCGCAGTCTAGTTTCTGAAGTAGCTTGGAGATTTCGGATACTCAGAAGCCAATGGCGGCTTTCACTTTCCTTAGCGAATATATAGCAAACCCTGCGTCTTGGAGTTGACACAAGTGATGGTCAAACACAGAGGGTTTATGGACGGCCACCGCATTGAGATCACAAGAATGGACGCCAATAAACCCAAAGCCGACGCAAACGCCAACACAAAAGCGAACCCAAAAAAGGAGCCGAAGTGGAAGTTCGCGGAACCGGCGTCCGAACCGGTCGGCGAATCGGGCAGAATATATGTCCGCAATCTTTCCTACACCTGCGATGAGACAGAATTGCGGGAACTCTTTGAACAATACGGACAGTTATCTGAGTTTAATTTACCCATCGATTCATACACGAAGAAACAGAAAGGCTTCGCTTTCGTGACGTATGTATTCCCCGAACACGCAGTGAAAGCGGTCGCAGAGTTGGACAAAACCGATTTTCGCGGACGACTACTGCATCTGATCGCTGCTAAACCCAAACCCGAGGACTTTGTGCCGCCGTTTGTGGCGGAGAACGAGAAGTCGTCGTATAAGAAGACAAAACAGGCAGAGAAGAAGAGTGAGGCCCACAGCTCTCACCAGTGGAACAGTCTGTTCATCGGTACGAACGCCGTGGCGGACATTATGGCCAAAAAGTTTAACATAAAAAAGTCGGATCTGTTGGCCGACAGTACGGCGAAAGATAGCGTCGCCGTACGGATGGCTTTGGGAGAGACACAGATTGTGAACGAAATGAGACGCTTTTTGCTCGAGAATGGCGTCCATTTGAAAGCGTTTGGCGAGTCGTCCGCCGGTCAGAGAAGCAAAACAGTGATTCTCGTCAAGAATTTACCCATCGATACGAAAGCCGAAGAGATTCGGGCGTTGTTTGAGAGACACGGACTCGTTCTGAGAGTGATTCTACCCCCCAATGGGGTGACGGCTATCGTTGAGATGCAAGAGACAAACGAAGCGAAACAAGCGTTCAATAAGTTGGCGTACAATAACTTCAAACACTTCCCGTTATATCTAGAGTGGGCTCCGGATAACGTGTTTAGAGATCCCGACAACAAGAATATCGACAAAGAGATCGACGAATTGATCGCTTTGGAGAAGACGGACGCAGAGCTGACTAAACAGAACATTACTAGCGATGAGAAACCCGATAGAAATACATACGAAACGAATAGGAATGAAGAGTTAGATGTAGAGCCGGAAGAGGACACGACTTTATTCGTTAAGAATCTGTACTTTGAGACGAGTGATGAAGATTTTGGCAATCATTTCAGAAAATGTGGACAAATATATAGCGCGAACATCGCCTACAAGAAGAGTGCCGATAAAGTGCTGTCCATGGGTTACGGTTTCGTTCAATTTGTTTATCAAAAATCTGCTCAAAAGGCGCTCAAAGAATTACAGAATTCAGTACTCGATGGACACACACTAGAACTCAAACTTTCCAATAGAACCACACAATTGTATACATTTTTATTATTTATATACTAATTCTTAAATTGATTGAAAATATGTTATCTGCTATTTCTTAGGAGACAAAATGCGTCTTCCGGTCGGAGATCAGCCAATGAGACACAATCGAAACAAACGGGAACTAAGATTTGTGTTAAGAATATACCATTTGAGGCCACGCAAGACGATGTGAAAAAGCTTTTTAGGTAAATGTCAGCCCATTCTCTCTNATTTCAGCTTTTCAATACTATGCATCTCTCTCTCTCTCTCTCTCTCTCTCTCCACACAAAAACTCGAATAACCATTGCATGAATTTGCATGTAATGTCTATTGAAAACTATTTAACCATTAAATTATTTGTTGCAAAAAACTTCGCCTCTCTCTCTCTCTCTCTCATGTAATGTAAACTTCAATATAATTGTTGTGAACAATTCGTGATTATTGAACGGATGATCGCATTAATGAGTACTAATGTAAAAGGCTTTTCAATACACCTTTTTTTGACTGTCAATTATGTGTTTTATTTGTTTCGTTACTCTTAACTGATTATTGCTTTTTACCGTTTGTTCACATTTTAATTTATTTTTCTCTTCGTTGCGATGCTTTACGTAGAGATGTATTCATTAATTAATAAGTTATGTTTTTTGATGATTACTTGCAGTGTTTTCGGTGAACTCAAAGCAGTGCGACTGCCGAAGAAATTGGCACAAATAGGAACTTATCGTGGATTTGGTTTCGTAGACTTTGTAACCAAAACCGACGCAAAAGTACGTTCAACGGACATGAAAGGACTTCCATTCAAAGTGAAGAAGCGTCAGATCAAAGACTTCATCGAACCTCTAAAGCCTATGAGTCTTCGGTTACCGCCGAAAGTGAAAGGAATCGCTTATATATCGTTTGGGACGCAGAAAGAGTTGACACAAGTGATGGTCAAACACAGAGGTTTTATGGACGGCCACCGCATTGAGATCACAAGAATGGACGCCAATAAACCCAAAGCCGACGCAAACGCCAACACAAAAGTGAACCCAAAAAAGGAGCCGAAGTGGAAGTTTGCGGAACCGGCGTCGGAACCGGTGGGCGAATCGGGCAGAATATATGTCCGCAACCTTTCCTACACCTGCGATGAGACAGAATTGCGGGAACTCTTTGAACAATACGGACAGTTATCTGAGTTTAATTTACCCATCGATTCATACACGAAGAAACAGAAGGGCTTTGCTTTCGTGACGTATGTATTCCCAGAACACGCCGTGAAAGCGGTCGCAGAGTTGGACAAAACCGATTTTCGCGGACGACTACTGCATCTGATCGCTGCTAAACCCAAACCCGAAGACTTTGTGCCGCCGTTTGTGGCGGAGAACGAGAAGTCGTCGTATAAGAAGACAAAACAGGCAGAGAAAAAGAGTGACGCCCATAGCTCTCATCAGTGGAACAGTTTGTTCATCGGTACGAACGCCGTGGCGGACATTATGGCCAAAAAGTTTAACATAAAAAAGTCGGATCTGTTGGCCGACAGTACGGCCAAAGATAGCGTCGCCGTACGGATGGCTTTGGGAGAGACACAGATTGTGAACGAAATGAGACGCTTTTTGCTCGAGAATGGCGTCCATTTGAAAGCGTTCGGCGAGTCGTCCGCCGGTCAGAGAAGCAAAACAGTGATTCTCGTCAAGAATTTGCCCATCGATACGAAAGCCGAAGAGATTCGGGCGCTGTTTGAGAGACACGGACTCGTTCTGAGAGTGATTCTACCGCCCAATGGAGTGACGGCTATCGTTGAGATGCAAGAGACGAGCGAAGCGAAACAGGCGTTCAATAAGTTGGCGTACAATAACTTCAAACACTTCCCGCTATATCTAGAGTGGGCTCCGGATAACGTGTTCAGAGATCCCGACAACAAGAATATCGACAAAGAGATCGACGAATTGATCGCTTTGGAGAAGACGGACGCAGAACTGACTAAACAGAACATTACTAGCGATGAGAAACCCGACAGAAATCCATACGAAACGAATACGAATGAAGAGTTAGATATAGAGCCGGAAGAGGACACGACTTTATTTGTGAAGAATCTATACTTCGAGACGAGTGACGAAGATTTTGGCAATCATTTCCGAAAATGTGGACAAATATATAGCGCGAACATCGCCTACAAGAAGAGTGCCGATAAAGTGCTGTCTATGGGTTACGGTTTCGTTCAATTTGTTTATCAAAAATCTGCTCAAAAGGCGCTCAAAGAATTGCAGAATTCAGTACTCGATGGACACACACTAGAACTCAAACTTTCCAATAGAACCACACAATTGTATACATTTTTATTATTTATATATTAATACTAATTCTTAAATTGATTGAAAATCTGTTATTATCTGTCATTTCTTAGGAGACAAAATGCGTCTTCCGGTCGGAGATCAGCCAATGAGACACAATCGAAACAAACGGGAACTAAGATTTGTGTTAAGAATATACCATTTGAGGCCACGCAAGACGATGTGAAAAAGCTTTTTAGGTAAATGTCAGCCCATTCTCTCTCTCTCTCTCTCTCTCTCTCTCTCTCTCCTTATGTATACAGTAGTACTGTATAAATGCTATCAAAACAGGGACTAAACATACAAATAAATCCCTTAATAAAAATTTTAAAGCATTTTGTAGACGAATGAATAGTTAAAAATCTCTCTCTCTCTCTCTCTCTCTCTCTCTCTCTATCTATCTATCTCCACACAAAAACTCAAATAACCATTGCATGAATTTGCATGTAATGTCTATTGAAAACTATTTAACCATTAAATTATTTGTTGCAAAAAACTTCGCCTCTCTCTCTCTCTCTCTCTCTCTCTCTTATGTAATGTAAACTTCAATATAATTTTTGTGAACAATTCGTGATTATTGAACGGATGATCGCATTAATGAGTACTAATGTAAAAGGCTTTTCAATACACCTTTTTTTTACTGTCAATTATGTGTTTTATTTGTTTCGTTACTCTTAACTGATTATTGCTTTTTACCGTTTGTTCACATTTTAATTTATTTTTTCTCTTCGTTGCGATGCTTTACGTAGAGATGTATTCATTAATTAATAAGTTATGTTTTTTGATGATTTGCAGTGTTTTCGGTGAACTCAAAGCAGTGCGACTGCCGAAGAAATTGGCACAAATAGGAACTTATCGTGGATTTGGTTTCGTAGACTTTGTAACCAAAACCGACGCAAAAGTACGTTCAACGGACGCAGAAAATCCGCGGCCAATGTTTTTAACTATTCATTCGTCTACAAAATGCTTTAAAATTTTTATTAAGGGATTTATTTGTATGTTTAGTCCCTGTTTTGATAGCATTTATACAGTACTACTGTATACATAAGGAGAGAGTGAATCGGCTCTACTTCTTAAAAAGACTTTGTTTTTCACTTTTAGGCTTTCTTTTGATTTTGTTTTTTCTCATTTATTATGTATGAAAAGTATTTGAGATTTAATTCCGTTTTTGACTTTTTTCTCTATTTTTCTCTACAAAAAACCATTTGCTATACGAAGAGAGCGTTTGACGCGTTATGCCATTCAACTCACTTATATGGCAGACCATTAGTGCTCGAGTGGGCCAGAGATGCCGGCGATGACACGTCTGACACAGAAGCCCGACGTGTGGCCACCGGAACGGCGCACAAAGGTATGACTGACTCAAACCATTGGGCGACTGGTGTTTAGCGATGGCTATACCAGTGAGCGTTGAGATAATATTTGTGAACTGGAAAACAAAAATAGTTTGCACTGAAAAGTTAATGAATCAAATAATACATGAGGAGAGAGAGAGAGAGAGGATTGAGAGGTTGTGTAGCGGGCAAACAGTTGGAGAGACATAACATATATAACTGATAAGAGTGAGAGAGAATGAGTGCGTGTTCTGACCTATGCCTCTGTGGCGATGCCTTCGCCAATGCCTATGAAATGCCAAAAACAGTCGCTTTTCAGTCGACTGCACCCAAAACTGGAAGAGCTGTCATCAACAGATGCACGGCTACGGAGGCACTGAAACTACTACTACTCAAGAGCTGCCGAAATGGTATTATATTGTGTGACGTTTTGAAACAAAAGTCGATTTATAGCCGAAGAGTAAATGACTGTGAGTTTTGGGTAAAAATGAAACAAAGTTTTCGAAACGATGAAAAATATGGCATACAATTTAGTACCCCATGCATAAAATAATGGCCAGTTTAGTCTCTCTCTCTCTCTCTCTCTCTCTCTCTCTCTCTCTAAGAGGCATAGGTCAGAACACGCACTCATTCTCTCTCACTCTTATCAGTTATATATGTTATGTCTCTCCAACTGTTTGCCCGCTACACAACCTCTCAATCCTCTCTCTCTCTCTCTCTCGGCAGTGAAGTCCGTGAAATGAATTGCCTGATGAAGAAAATTATATTCAATTGGTAGCAGTGGTGGAGAGAGAGGATGACTGTGTTGTTGGGCGAGCGTTGGTTTGCGAGCCGACCCCTCACTGTTAGTGCGGTGCGGTTTAATTGAGATTTGGGAGTGATTCCCATTGAATCCCATTCTGTATGCACTGATATATTCCTTCGGCAGTGCGTTGTGTGCCCTCTCAAGACCCTCTCTCCCGGAGCGCAACAACCAGTCTATCTATGTTTACATGACATGTACCACACAATCGAAAAAAGGACAGCTATTTATATGCAGATTACCACAGACTCCATCACTACCAGTGCCTCTGCCTTTCACTTGTACTCCACTTCCACCTCTCGTGCATATACTTCTCTCCTGTCATATATGTATATTGAGTACTGAATATACGTTTTTTAAACTATGTTATTGAGAGAGAGAGAGAGAGAGCACGGGCAGGTTGAAAGTGTATTCTAACTCTATGTAGAGGGGGTTTGGATGCTGAGGGGGTCGACACACACACAGCCAGATCTGCTGCATCATTGATTGCATTGCATGTCAAGAGTTTGCAGTAAAGCTCCCAAACTCTCGAGCGGTGAATAGATAGATAGAGAGACCTAACACTAGCAGACCTTACGGTTAGATCTCTAACACACACTCTGGAGTGTTTCAATGCCTGAATGAGTGAATGAATTTGCATTTTTGTAAAGCATTTGCTGTATATATCTATGCGATGCCAGTGATGTGTTGTTCCCCTTTGGTCTCACTATTGGCTGGTCTGAGCTTTGACTCACATTTGGCACATCACTCGAGGGATTGCCATTCAATCCCCGATTTCTGCATCACTTGTATGGAGAGAGAGCTCGATATCTGTATGACATAACATGTATCACAATCTCTTAGTTTCACATTATATTTGCAATGATTGCAATCCAAACAATATATACACACTCTTCACTCGTGAACATCACTTCAAATCCATTGCTTCCTCTATTACTGCCAGCATTCTCTCTCTCTCTCTCTCTCTCTCTCTCTCGTAATGAAGAAAAATAATTTTATAAAAGAATGGCCAAAAAATCATTTGGAGAGCCATTTAATGAACATCCAAACCCCCTCTACATAGAGTTAGAATACACTTTCAACCTGCCCGTGCTCTCTCTCTCTCTCTCTCTCTCTCTCTCAACTACATATTAAATGTCTTGAATTTGAAATAAGTTTATATTGTATTGTATTTTACTATTGGATTCAAGTCATAGCGTAGTCTAAATGATTGCTTAATATATATACCTAACGCTTATTAATCATAATTATTATGTCATTTAATTTCTTTAAAATAGTATAATTAGTTTTTGAATTTTCTATTTTGGTTTCCTTTGAAGTATAAAATCGATTTGAGTTTTCAAACACTTTTTCAAGTGTTTTGCAAACCCTAAGCATCTCTTGTGACGACTACTTGTCTCACGAATTGATTTTTTATATTTCTATATATTTTTAAATATTTTATATAATTTTATTATATTCTGAAATTACTGAATATTTGATGAGTTTTGCTGTCATCTGATTGTTGTATTAATTTATATTTTGCCTATTTTTGTGTCAATTCTCATTCATATGCTGACAATTCTCTGCTATTGTTATAAATATTTCTTCTAATGAATACCTTTAATAATTTATTAGCATTTTGTATACAAATGTTACTCAACTCCTCCTTCGCGTGTATTACATAACAAATTATGAGATATTTTTTTCTATTGAATTATTTTTATGGGATATTCGCGCGAATTGTTTATGCCTTTTAATAATTTAAATGTTTTTTTAATTATATTTTGTTTAGGTTTTAATTAATATATCATGAAATCAATGCATTTTATCGATTAAATCCAAAGTTTATTTTAAATTTATTTTGAAAATATTTTTATTTTTTTGTTGGTGATTATTATTGGACTTATTTTTGGCGAAAGTTGTGTTAATTTAAAATGTAATTCAGAGATAAGTCTAATAATATTTAGCACTTCTTTTGTCAAAATATCAAATTCTGTAGTTTTGTCTAAAATTTTTAGTTGATAACAATTATTCTCGAAAACAGTTTCAAATATACAGAATATATGTTATATAAATTTATATACATTTTGTATATACAGTGTGCGTATATATACGTGTTGTGAGGAGAGAGTGGCATTCAATACGATATCTCCACTCGTCATCGCTTTTAATTCTTGTGAATAAAGTGATGACTCTTTAAATCCGACGGGAAATGGATTACTTTGAAATGTTTTCAATACATATACTATTACTGTAGAGTACAGTACTGCTCAGTATCTACGGTATTACGGTATACATCGACCGAAAGATACTGTCTATAAGTTTTAGCTCACATTTATAGCAAAGAGTGAAAAACTTCCGAATGGTTTTAAAGTACTTTTTCTAAGAGTTTAGAGTTTTAGTGTAGAATTTCTGATGTGTTTTTAGATGTGTGTATTGAATGCGAGCGAAGCTTTTCTTTTCATCTGTTTTTTTATTTTGTATGTTTTTTCTCTCGATTTAAAGTAACAAAATATTGACACGAATTGTAAAATCAAATATCAAATTGAAATCAGATTTTTCTTTTCGATGGAAGTATTTATAATGTATTTGAAAACAGAATTTGTTTTATAAATATTTGATTTCGCGTAATGTTGTGTTGAATTTGGTGTTTAAAGCATTGCTATGCGGAGAGAGGGAGAGAGGCTGTGATTTCAGTCTTATTCTCTTCATTACTGAATAAACTATTTCTAATTTTTATTATTTTCTTTGGGAAATATGTTTTTGTTTGACTTTCTGTACAAAACTCAGAGTTAGTGTTTGGGGTTTCGGGAGAAGAACATAGAATCAGTGATTCATGTGAAGCCATCCCCTCAGCCCTCAAATTGAAATTCTTTGCTGAAAAACGAAAGTATCACTCGTTCACTCATTCATTGACTCAGTCATTGCATCGCAATCTCTCTCTCTCTCTCTCTCTCTCTCTCGTAATGAAGAAAAATAATTTTATAAAAGAATGGCCAAAAAATCATTTGGAGAGCCATTTAATGAGTAGAATATCTTAATAAGTGTTGTGTAAAAGCCCACAAACAAAATAAGTCCAAAATTACTGCACATTTTTAATGTGTTCAAAACCAGTTGTTGTTGGTCTGAGTGATGGACTCTCTCTCTCTCTCTCTCTCTCTCTCTGGCAGTGTGTGAATGCATGGTTAAGTTTGCGCAGTGTATTGTGTCCCGGATTGCACTGTCGATGGCTAACCAGTATAACCTCTGGATGTATTGGATGTGTTTGGTTGTCATTGGGGACACATTTGGCATTTTCTGGTGCAGCGCCTTTTAATTCCTTTTCTGTTCTGCTGACTATAGCTATAGCTATAGCACAGCAACACTACAGCAGTACTACTATTCCTACTTTTGGTGTCAATCTAGAGTCAAAACTCATCCAACCTGTGCCTGACTTATGCCACAGAATATATTCTACGAGAGAGAGAGAGAGAGAAGAGCTCTAACATAGATTAAGTTATTATGTGAAATAAGATAGGAGACTCACTTCGCAGACACTTCTCATTCATTTTTGCGTTAACTTTATCTCTGCTCTAAAAACTATTGTCTTCTTTGATGCCATAGTATTTGGGAAAACGAGAGGCAAAACCGAAAAAACGAGTTGAGAATAGAAAAAAAAAGTTCAAACATTTTTCAGTTACACTAATAATATATTTTGGGCAGAAATAAAATATTCTTTAAGCCCCAGAATCTCACTATTTCTTTATATTACACAGAAATACAGAGAATATAATTCCTATCTTTTTCGGAATATTTCTTTTTTTTATCAAAAGTTTTGCTACTTTTTTCTCTGCTCTGGTATTGCGTGAGTGTCTTTCTGTATATATCTGTTTGGCTACTGAAGTATAGATATTTCACGACTTTAATAGCAGTGGCACCGGTATGTTAGGTAATAGTAGGACTGTATTATGTGTGTAGTGTATGAGATGTGTTAGTGTATGTTCAGTGACCGTTGAATAGAGAAATAGATAACTCGTGGGAAAAATCATTCATCCTTTGAATGTGATGCTCACCAGTGCTCACAACACATACTCTTCACTCACTATCGCATAGGAGTTATATAATACGTGAAGTCTTTACAATCCATCGCAACAGAGAAATGATTGTTGTTTTTTCTTCGTTTCACTCCTTTCCGCCTAAAAACACAACACTTATTAAGATATTCTACTCATTAAATGGCTCTCCAAATGATTTTTTGGCCATTCTTTTATAAAATTATTTTTCTTCATTACGAGAGAGAGAGAGAGAGAGAGAGAGAGAGAGAGTCCATCACTCAGACCAACAACAACTGGTTTTGAACACATTAAAAATGTGCAGTAATTTTGGACTTATTTTGTTTGTGGGCTTTAATTGCATTATTTTTTGGGTGAAAAACAGATCTTCGTTTGCACTGTTATATCATCTATTTTTGAGCCGCAAATGCCATGTTTTGCCTTTGAATTATTGTCTCACAATTGCTTTTAACTCATACTTAATGCCCTATTCTTTGAAAGAGGCCATCCATGCCCTGGCCTTTCCATACCATTCACTTCCATACATCTGCTCCAAAGCCAACTCCACTACTATTACTAAAACTAACTCTTCGTGTATTTTTTCCTTATTTAATGTCAGAATATTTGGTAAAATATATTATAGTTTATATAACATTATTTTTGCAAATGAGAAATAAAATGAGACTTTTGTTGAGAAGTGAACTCATTTTGAGATGATTTTAAAAGCATTTGTCTTTTAAAAACTAATGAAATACTAGTCTTAACTCGTATTAAGAGAGGTATCAGAAGTATTTTTGATAGTTTTTGAAGTTTTTGTATTCAGTTTGTATGAGTACTCCCTATCTCTCGCATTGTGTCCATTAGTTTTTAATGTAATTTTTGTATTTTGTTTCAGAAAAGATTAAAATTTTAATGAACTTTTAGTTTTTATTTTAATACATGTTATATACTGTATAACTTTGTACTGTATATGAAATGTCAGTAATGTATTCGCAAATATTGTATAAATGACAGATTACCTCTCTCTCTCTCTCTCTCTCTCTCTCTCTCCCTCCCTCCCATTATGTTTGGTCTCCGCTATTCATTACGGATACGTTTTGTCACATAACAAACACATACACAACATATCAACGCGTTTTGTATCCATTTTTCGAGACTCAAACAGACATTCACTACAAATACAGAGTGACGGAGAAAAAAGTGAGAGTTAAATATGAAATGCAAGCGAAATGTGTGGACACATTGAGTGAGAAAAGCCACTCGTCTTTTATCGGGGAAATGAGATACAAATCTAAAGAATAAATACGAATAATAGCATTAAGTGTATACAGAATTTAATAAGAGATATGAAAATTCTTATATATTCTTAAAGTATTTTCTCGCCTCCAAAGCCTTCCACAACACATCGTTTGAGTTCCGCATAAATACAGCAATGATATGGCTGTTTGTGTTGTGCCCCCAAAAAACCAATACATTTATTATTAAAGTTAATCCTTAAGGCTATAGTAAATTGGGCTCAACTTATACTTCTAGAGCGAAGGCAATAAATATTTTGACAAAACTTTTTTCTCACATTTTTTTGTCCTCTCATACTATGGGAGATGAGAGTGGGAGGGATGGAGAGAGAGAGAGAGAGAGAGAGAGAGAGAGAGAGAGGTAATCTGTCATTTATACAATATTTGCGAATACATTACTGACATTTCATATACAGTACAAAGTTATACAAATGTTTTCTTTCAAATCCTGTAGTTTTTCCCTTTTATAATAATATCTATCATCTGATAAACAGTAGAAATGAGTTTCAATTGCGAAAGAGAGAGAGAGGTAATCTGTCATTTATACAATATTTGCGAATACATTACTGACATTTCATATACAGTACAAAGTTATACAGTATATACAAAACCCGGAGCTGTTATTGTACTTACGTTAAGAATATTCTGCGTCAGAATTCATGCATACATTTCATGAGTTTTATATTTTTATTGTGTTTCTTTCGATTTTCATTATTTAATGCTAACACTTATACATTGTATGTGCTGTAGATTTATATGTGTTTAAACATCAAAATTTCTCACTATTTTAATATTGCTTTTTGTTAACAAATATAATAAGCGATGAGAGAAAGCACTGACAAAGAAAGTCAGACATAGAGAGAAAGAAAGAAAGAAAGAGAGAGAGAGAGTGAGTGAGAGAGAGAGAGAGAGAGAGAGAGATCAAGTTTATTTGAGAAGTAGAAGAGCCTAAACACAAGACTTGCCAATCGAAATGTCGAATTGATTATATCGTTAGACATTAGTTGCCGTTCAATACGGGTCTCCCTCTGTATATCATTTAAGCTAACGTTCCGTACATTTTGGATACGAAGAGCACTGGTAGTAGTGGTGGTGGTAATGGTCTGACAGCACAGACATAGAGAGACAGATTGAATGCAGAGAATATAGATATATTGGAAACCAAAACTTTTTTGTTTTGTTGTTTTTATTTTGTTTTGCGCAGAGATTGTTGTCTTAAATATAGATTAGTTTAGAGAGTAATTAATTATTGAGTATTTACACAATCAATGTAATTAATTTTATGCATTGCCTATCGATTTGTACAACATTTAAAATATTCACAATTGTTTTTACAGTAAGAAAGGGTTAGTTAACGGAATAAATAACACATATTTTGTATAATATTTTTGGCAAACATTTCTCTCCATTACTGATAGACGTTAATAATTAAGCATAAGTTTGGGCCAAAAAGGCAAACATTTGTCTCAAAAAATACACGTATAATAGAGTGTCAAACGAATCGGTTGTGTCGGTTCGGGCCATCAATTTATCACTCGGCAACACATGCACATGACCTCAACCAACATATACCATGTGCACCACGTTTTTGTGTACATACAGTGTACAGCTTACTTAAATGTATAGTATGTACACAATTATACTGTCTAAAAAAGTGTAGAGAAACTAAATCTTCTCACTCCCTGTCCTTTAATATGATGTGCGCTATCTGTTTGAGTCAAACATTTAGCTTCAGGAGCGCTGGTATGACATTAAGGCCCAAACATTGCAATTTAAACACCGGCTCACATACGGCTTCAACCGGTTATTAGCGATAATTATATGCCATAAGAATTGAATGTTTCGTTTCTTTCGCCTGATTTCTGGCGCTTATAATACGATTACAGGAATTCAAATATAAATATATATATATAATATATTTTCCAGAATAAAATTCACACTAAATTTTCTGTTTAGAGGTTTTCGCAGCTTATAGTGAAAACGTGAGGCGAAGGGTAAATCTGCTGCCATTCCGGTGCCTAACGTATAGTAAATGTCGTGAAATTCATTATTAATAGATTATAATAACTGTATATAAATATCAGTAGAAATTCTGCGGACAAAACACACACCAGAAGTAAGAGATGGAGAGAAAGTTGTGTATAGTTTACGTGTATTGAGAGACTTGTGATAATATTATGTGATATAAAGACCCCGAACAACATATGTATAATTTATCAGTTAATGCACTGTAAGGTTAGGCACTGTTTGGCTTACAGTCAGCTCACAGTTAGTCGAGAAATAAAGTAGTAAAGTAAGAATATTCGTGAAAATGCATAAAAAAGCTCAACAAAAAATCCAACTTTGACTACAAATCGATTCGATTGATGCCTTAAAAGTGAATTCCATTATCTGATATTGGATTTATGCGTTAAAAATGGTACTAAAAGACACTTTACGATTATGTGAAACCATCTAGCTCTTTAATTTAGGCCAACGGGCATATTTAGCGGGTATAATGGCTACAATTAGATTAAGAATTTGATTTAATAGTTTTAATTTTTGCGCCAGTATTGTAATTTATAATATATTTTGCACGTGTTTTACATAAACTCGTGGTTCAAGAGAATGAGGAAATTGTGGAGAGAGAGAGAGAGAGAGAGAGAGATGAATTGAAAAACAACATACACTGTATGAGAAGTGAAAGTCAAAGTAAATTAGAGTTTGTGAGATAATGAGAGAGAAATGTCAGATAACAGGCAACTCATGTGATTGCGAGGGGAAAGAAATGGTGCGACAAATGCCGGGGAAAACGAGTGAGACAAAGATGGACAGTACGGCCCAATTCATGTCAACTCATTTATTCACTTATTTAGTCAATTAATGCGAAACGAGAGTTACATTGAATGAGCAAAATTCACTCATTCAATGCATTCAATTCATTGCAACACAAATAGTAAGCCTTTTTGGCTTTGCTTTCGTTTTGAATGGACTTTGTGTCCAAAACTCGTCAATCGGTGTTGACTTTGAAAGCGTCGATCAATTGTGAGAGAGAAATAGACGACAACAACAAAACTTTGAATAACAAAACATTCATATAATAAATACAATACTATTTTTGATGTGTTTTTCGCAGTTATTGTTGTCGTGTTTATCGGCGCGTAAGAAGTGGTCAATAGATTTGGTTATGAGTCACATATTAAACGAGTCTATCATTGATTTGGATACAAATTTTAAGGACAAAAATCGCATTTCAATCCATAGTGTACTCTAGTTTTGCAAAATCCATTTGGCTATTGGCTCTCACATCCGATGCCATAACAGCCTATTAATCGCATTCATATGTTAATCGTATTGTATTTATAATATATTTTGCACGTGTTTTACATAAACACGTGGTTCAAGAAAATGAGGAAATTGTGGAGAGAGAGAGAGAGAGAGAGAGAGAGGCCGGGAGTCCGGGAGCGGACGGACGCCAGTGTTATTAGAGGACCAATTGATTGATAGCCTCTGAGAAAGAGAGTGGACTCCGCTATCGATAGCTATAATATTGTTAACTTTTAACACAATTATAACAGTAATTTGGTTTACACTGGAATTGAGTTCAAACAAAGCCTATGATTAAACATTTGGTGCCTCAAAGCGTATGCAACGCTGTATTAGCCGTACGTATCGGTGCTTTGCGAGACACCTATGCCTATGAATTAGGGCGTTGTCTGCAATCAATTTTAAAGCCATAGACCGAACCGACAAATGAAATGATATAACAGATAATGACTTTTTATATTTTGTAATATATGTATATTATATATACATTTAGACTAATTCTCATCGAAATAATAATAAGTCAATATTCTGGAGAGAAATTCAATTTTAAAAACACAGAATAACTGTTATTTTAAATTGATTTTTAATGAATTACTATTGCGGACTCATTGGACGGTATGTCTAATCCGAGCGCATATCTGACAAACGATATAATAAATGGTGTATTAATTTTGCCGATTGACTCGCATTACTGCTATAAAAAGTAGAGATTTATTCATAGATAAGGTGTGGTATCAAAAGAAGATGGGAATGAAAGGGAACCTAATTTACTGTCAGTTTTTGGGACCAATCGATCATCATATGAATGGGTGCCCAAAGGCATTGGCAGTAATCAAATTGTGCACAAATATATGCCCGAAAACTGTATTACCGTAACTGGTCTTTACAACACAGTGCCCAACAACTAAATTCATTACTATTACCGATAGCTCTCTCTCTCTCTCTTTCTTTCTTTCTCCCTCTCCCGGTGCGACACTTTGGCTTGAATTCAATGATGAATAGCCAACTAATAAAGGCTATTAACTCCACCCCAATAGACATATTCACTGCCATTTGGGTTAATATGAGATAATTTAGCGCAATATTTATGAGCAAAAATAGATATGTTTTCATATTTTTTATTTCTAAAAATTGTAATAAGAATTTTAAATTTGATTTTTTATGATCTCGTATAATGTTTGCTAAAGAATTAATACATTATTATCTAAACGTATAATTTAAACAATAATAGTTGAAGGATAGGAAGGAAGTAGAGGAGAGAGAGAGAGAGAGAGAGATATCGGTAATAGTAATGNGCCTTTATTAGTTGGCTATTCATCATTGAATTCAAGCCAAAGTGTCGCACCGGGAGAGAGAGAGAGAGAGAGAGAGAGAGAGAGAGAGAGAGAGAGAGAGATTATACATTGAATTGCATAACACTGTAGTCTTCATGTGAGAGAAGAGTAAGTCTTTAATTATAGGCGAAAATGCAAATCAGCGAAAAGACGAGAGCATTAAACTAATGAACCTTTTGTTTTATTATTGCATTTTCACTCTCGAATGGTCTCTACTTTTCCTCTCATTTCAATACAATCTCTACTCTATTATAGACTTTAAACGCGAGAATATACTGTGCTATAAATTATTATCTCATAATAACTCAAATGCAATAATTGCTTAAACTTTTGTGATTATAATTAGTGTTTTTGACCAAAAAGTTTTATCTGTAATTTACTATACTTTACAATGTAAAGTTTACATATACTGTTGTAATGAATTGATATAAAAAAACAAATGTTATTTCAAATGAAAATGTTTTTAATTTTTCGTTTGTTTAACAATTATTATGAACACAAAAAGGCTTATTCGGCACAAAAGGTGTTTTGTTTGGCCAGTCGTTTAGTTTACACTCTGTTTCACTCATAAAATATTAATGAATTTCACAAATAATAAATATTTTATGTAATAATGTTTGATTTAAATGCAAAAGTAAATCCATTTTCGCACATTTTATGCACAAAAAGGTTACACAAAAGGATCTAAATATTGATATTTTTCTGCATTTATTTCTTTCAGATTTAACTAAAGGCGAGAAAAATCACGAAAGAAAAGGCATAGAAAAAAGTGAGAGAAATACTGGCAAACGAAAGGAAAAAATGTAAGTTTTTTGCAGTGAATTTTGATATACAAAAAGGCAAGAATACAATACAATGCGAATACAATCTGTAAATATAATAAATCGGAAAAATTTTCTCTTCTTTTCGGTGAATTGAGTATTTTATTGATTTTATGGTAAAAAATGTAATATTAAATGGAGAGCAAAATACTGGGAGAAAAAAGTAAATGAAAACTTTTGCTGACTTTAGTCGCGATATATTTTATACTACTTTTTAAAAATCTCTTCTCTGACACACGAAACGACATATTTCTATACAAAAGGTGTGAAACAAATCATATTTAAAATATATATAAATATGATTTTGAAGGAATAAGTTTCGCACAAAAATAAGTTACATATTTATATATACAGTGCTATGGGTTTTGGATGTCTATCTGTTGATGGTGTCAATGATTGTCACAGAAATGGCAATATATTGTATTATAAGTAAACATTTGATAAATGATTGAATCGAAAGGATATAAACACCGCAACTATAAGAAAGGAAACCGGGATTTCTTCAAAGCCTAGGCTTTAATATTAGCGCCGAAATGAGAAATACATACAAAGAATATTCTAACATTTGATAAATGATTGAATCGAAAGGATATAAACACCGCAACTATAAGAAAGGAAACCGGGATTTCTTCAAAGCCTAGGCTTTAATATTAGCGCCGAAATGAGAAATACATACAAAGAATATTCTGTGGGATTGAGATAAACCGGGAATGCATTTGATTTTCTCAAACATTAATAAACACTGTATTTAAGGTATGATTATATGAAAGGTTTGCACTGTTTTATGCCTATCTATAGATGACATTTCAAACATAAATTGTTTACTCTTAACACTTATGTTAATTATAAACTAATTAATATTATTATTAATGTTTAACGTTTTAATCAAAGGAATGTTTCTCCAAATATTTGTATACATTTTTACTTCTGTTTAATTTCGACGAAAAACTTATATTTTTAATCACTTTCTAATCAATGCTACTCTTTATGTAATATACTTTTAGACACATCGTGTGAGTTATGGCTTTCATTTGATTATTGTTTTAATAGTTCACTGTTTATCAGAGGAAGTGTTGTCATATTTTTTTATCGATTGACACATACCATACCATACGGTGTAAAACTGTGCGCCAAAACACACATACTATCAAAACTTAAGACTTTTAATTAATGTTTGACTTTAATTTACATTTTGAGAAACAAGTGATTTATTAGTGGCTGTAATTAACTCGAGAAATAATCGATATCTTTATCCCCGGCTCTAATCAAACGCGAGACCTGTTATAATACAACCCAACGCTTTCAATGTGTTTATAACTTAGCACTGATTTATGTAATAAAAAGCTAAGATTAGTCCCTGAAATACAGATTAGATATTCACTACAATAGCATAATAATAGAGCCCTAGAAAAAGCTTCACTTTATGTGTTTTCAATCAATACTTTTTTC
>CAJPIZ010000633.1:0-22281 GCA_905368565.1 Medioppia subpectinata
TAACTCATTGTCCACATCGACCATGTTTCACTGCATATCTTTTGTGTGGCAAACAATGTATAAAAATTTATTTTCTTTAAGTAAAATTCAGATAAAATTAATTTTTGTAAATATAATTATTACATAAAATGTTTTTTTTTTCAGTGATTAGTGGTAAACATGAGGTGTTATTGTGTTTGCTATTAACTGATAAAATAATTGCTATACTCTAGTTAATTTTTGGGCTTTTATTTTTGGATATTTCCAAATAAAATTAGTTATTAAAAATATCGGGAATTAAATTGTATTTGGTTTAGGGTTTAGAATAAGTTCAAAATATATCAATTTTATTTTCCAAATTTTCCCAATTTTGGCATATTTTTGAAAAACTAGCAAAAATGCACTTTTTTCGAGAAAAAACTCTAAAAAATATGAATTTTCAATCAAAAGTGTCGATTAATTTGTTAATTGAATGCCAAAAATTGTCATAGAGTTCACATAATCTGTGATCTATTGTAAGATTCTTACTTTACATTATTATAATATTAAGAGTAAACTAACGCACACTGAATAATTTTGGTTGAATATTATGTGACATAATGTCAATCTTACATAACTTATGTCAATCTACAATACAGTAAACTTACTAGATACTACTATACATGTATTTTACTGTTGTATTTCATGTATTATAGCCATGTCAGTTACGATAATTTATATTTCCATACAAATAGCAGATCCATAGACTTAACATTACCTATACAATAATGTTAGTCGCATGATAAAATATACTATGAGCACAGAATTATTCACAAATTAAACATGTACGTTTGACCGCCTAGAAATTCAATTGTATAATTCAAAATTCACTGTAAAACAAATTACTTTATTTATATGTCGATTCTTGATTTTCAAATACAGGTAGAAGTTGTCAATACAAATATTAGGTTTTTGTGTTTAGGATTTAAAGTGCATTTAAGTCTAATTTTACAAAACAATCCTTAAAATGCACTTTTCACGAGAATTTCTAAAAATTGTGCAATAATTTATGACAAATAAGTGTTTTTTATTAAAATATTTAATTAAATAGACATTAGAATTATAATTCAATAATATTCTACTGAATGGACTCGATGTGACAGAAATGGTTATATTTTTTAGAAAAAGAAATATTTTATAAAATTAAAATAATATACAGTATAATTAAATCTAAAATATTACTTTCTTGTTTCGTAACATTTTGATTTACTAAATACAGTACTAAAATTGACTAATGTTCATTTTGAGTGGGAATCATATGAAATTTAACTTTTAAAACTACTGTATTTCTAAAGCCGATTATTATACAGGAAATTAAAATAATCTATTGACTCACTTTATATTCTGTCGATTTTGATATATAAAATATAGAATTTGACGTCAGCCTAATTTAATTAAAAGTAAAGGGATTATTAACTATGAATTAGACATAAAAATGGTAAACAATTTATAAGAAAATTTTTATTCAAAAATAAATCATTGTATGGATTAAGTGCACAATATTTGTTCAAATATTAAGTAATACATAAATATATAAATATTTTATTAAAACATCAAAAATAGAAATCTTGTGCGAAAAGAGTATAACTTTTATTAACAAAAATATGTGTTTGAAGTGATAATAAGAAGGAATAACGATATGATATATGGATAATAAAATAGAAATTTTCTTCAATGAAATTCATGATATTTTTATTACAAACACTTTTAACACTAATTGTGTTGTGAATTAATCGCTTGAATTGATATTAAGGCACTTGATTTGAAACACAGCTCTAGTGATTGGTTTAGACTAGACTTATGTTCTCTGACTCTAAACGCAAAGTCATTGACAATTATTGTTAACAAATGAGACCATATTTTAAGGCAATTGACGTTCACATGATTTTACATTCAAAATAAATACTATTTGTTTAAAAGAATTAAAAATGTATAATGAAATTAAAATTTAGATAAATTTGTAATAAATATGTTTTGATAAGAAAATAATGAATTAAAAAATCAGATTAAATCAAATGAGTCGAGAATTAGCTAAATATTGTGCCAACACTTTGCATACGAAACGAAATTGAAGGGAGTGTTGGACACTAAGCATACGTTGGAATCGCAATTGTGTCAGTGCTTTCGGAACGTCTAATATCTCAGTACTGTTAAAGTCTAGGAATTTCAAGAGAGAATCACAGAGTATGACAACACCACTCCGTCCCACACCTGCGCTGCAATGCACTACAATCGGGGCAATCGTTTGGTTCCTCTTTCGGCCCAAACCACTGCCTTCTCGTGAGAATCGGCGGTGAATTGCGTCCATTTCGGAGAGAAAGGCCAGAAAGCCGTGCACGTCGTCCGGACACGAGTGATCATTCCATTCCGTGAACCGCAGATGCGTTACGTTTCGCTTCTGACCATTCATTGTAATCGTTAGCAAACTTGTTATGAATGTCATTGACATCGATGTTGAGTGACACACAACCTGATCATCGAAGAGACAATTCACAACATTTAGTCAATTTAAACATAAACTAACCATCATAAATATAACATTTAAATTGTGATCATTTATGTTTATTATATATGATATAAGGTATAAGTAAAGCTTCCATTTTTCGGGAGTAAAAACATCCAAATTCGGGAATAAAAAAGTCAAAGTCGGGAAAATTCTGGAATTATGTTTTTATTCAATTATATTCAATAATCTAGAAATTAATTATATTTGATAATGACAAAATTTTGAGATGTTCTTCAGTTAATGAATGCCTTTTATCTGTAAGAATAATTTTAAATTGAGAGAAAAAACGCTAGACTTCGATGGAGAGAATCAATGCATATTTTGTAAGACATCTCATCTCAATATCTTGTGGATTACAAAACTCGATTTGATATTCAGTTTAGAACTTTATTAAGAGTTTTGATGAAACAGCTATAAAATAAATAATTTTTTCCAAAAAATTTCAAATATCGGGAATATTTATCATAAAAATAAATTTTTCGGGAATTTTCCAAAAATAATCCAAAATCGGGGAAAATAACATACGGGTATATATTTTTGGTCTATTATAACCCCTAAACATAATGGTATATAATTCCCGATGGTTTGGTTAACTTTTTTATTCGGAAATTTCCGAAGATTTGAAGCTTTAGTTATAAGTTATTGAATTGGTTACAAACAACTCTTCAATGTTTACAGATTTTGCTAAACACTGTATAAGTCTGTTATAATGTAGTAATAATAAGTTGTATACTGTATAAAACGAGTTTCTATTGCTAATTGCTGTACAGCATATTGTAAGAACGTGTAACTGAATAGTTATGTAAATAAAATGATTGTTATAATAGTTGCTAACCTCATAGTCGCCAAATCTGAGCACATTATTCGGTGGTTCGTGGGTTTGCGGGAAGTATTCAAAACATTTTTGCTGATTTAGTTCATATAAATTGGTGACCATTACTATAAGGTTTACAGAATATTCATAAATCATTTGCCAGAAGTCGACTGCAGTGGAAGCCAATGGGCCCTGACTTGCGATGTAATGGTTTCGAGTATTTCCCAAATGCATGACAACATGAGAAGCGTTTATATAACCGCTCTTATTGTCTTTGGTTGGCGTTAATTTGACTCTATTATGATGTATACCAATGATGTTATATCATAATGGAAATTGAAATATATTTGCTAAATGTATTACCTGTTGTCTTCATAGGGAAGAATATCCCTAAACCTATTGCGATATATGTTGTCAGGAGTGAGAGCAGTGGTGAACTTAGCCGTTGGGTTCATTCGCGGCAATAAATCAAATTCACGAATGAATTCTGGATCATTAACCGTCTCTTCTAAAGCAAAAACTCTTCGATCTTTATTGGAATCATTGGTCGAATGGATTGAGTCGTTGTTATCCTTCTTCTTAACCAAATAGGAGCCGATTGTTGACATGATTTCACTGTTATTGGAATTCCTATTTTCTATCGTATTTTGAGAACTATTGGCTGAATTATGTTGTGTTGAAACTCTTGTAATCACTTCTGTCGGTTTCACACAATTATTATGAGTAGTGATGAGTGAATGTTGTTGTCTTTGAGACAAATTATAAACATTTTGCAAATTAGATGATTGTCTTAAGTGTACATTAGGTAAACCATTGGAAACACTGGAAGCATGTAAACCCTGTGATTGTAACAATTGGTCAACCGATGAGTTCAAGTGAGGAATGGGATTAACACTCGTCGAGAATGCAGTCATTAAAGGAATGTTTGCGATATTAGGTTCGGAACCACTGGTGGCTTCACGTCGGGGACGGTTGTCGTGATTGTTAGGGACGGTAACAATGGGTTCAATTATATTTTGGATCAGTTGTGAGGCAACCAATGGCTGTACACTTAGATCGGGAACACTGTTGAAGGCATAAGGGGGCGGAAGTTTTTGATTGTTTATTAAATACAACAAATGATGATTGTGTTGCACTGACTTTTCTCTCAATATATTCTCATTGCTATGTAATATATTTAGTGAATTGAGTTCAGGAGTACTACAGGTTATCACACCCGACGACAACTGATGGAATCTTAAGGGCGATGCGATCATTGGCTGTTCTGATTGCAGCCAATTCTGTGTGACCGGAAGTGATGATCGGACGGCACACTTGTTATTGAGACCGTTGGAGAGTTGATCCAACTCTAGGTTAGACAAATCACTGTAATTCTTATACTGCGGATACGGCGGCTGTGGACACAAGTGGCGCACAGAAGAGGCCGAAGTGGACGCCGAAGACATGAGAAAACCATTTGAGCCATAATTGGTCATCGGATGACTAGAGCGCGAGCCTATATTGCCTGCACTTACGCCTAGATTTGAATACTTTTGGCTCATAAATGTCTGATAGTCTGGTGGAGGCATATATGGAGGCAGTAATTGTTTGCGCTGTTCGTATGTTAGATCTGATGGTTCGCATTGTTGTCTGTGATGGTCAGACCAGGACGGCTGGTGATGCACCTGAACTCGCGTTATATTCGATACATTGGACACCGATGTGTGAATGTCTGTCGACTCTTGTACTGACAGTTCATTCTTGTCTGGAAATGTAACGTGAATTTGGTGTAAATCTGTAGAATCGGCTGAAGTGCGGACACCGAATATATTGGTCTCAGAATTGGTGTGCAATTGGGTTGATATCATGTCTGAAGTGAGGTCTCTATTACTATAATTACCGCCACTGTATTGACTGTTGCGCTCCAATATATCGGCGCTTGTATTCAAATTGTTGACACTTTCATTGCTATATTGGTTCTGCTCTCCAATCTGTATACTGTGTGGTAAAGCGCTGGCGCTTAATATCTGGTTATGCATTATCTCTGTACTGCCACTCATATGGTTGGAGTTGTTATGCTTTTGGTCCAAACTAATGGTACCGTTTGTGTTACTGTTGGCATTGGACACAACCTCTTGTCTGCTTTGGTCTGATTGTTGCGATTCTGTGTCCACACTATTCCTCAAACCTTTCATGAAGTACTGGTGCTGTTCAACACATGTCCTCCAAACACAACTCGCATAATCGCTGTCAAAAGTGGAGTAGTTTTTGCGGAGACCGTCAGGATTTCGTTCAATTGTAAACACCTTTAAATCAATTCATAGCAAATACTTTCTCATCAAATATATGTTCAATTAGTTTACAACTCTTTTCATTCAAATAACTAATTGTATTGTTTGCTAAGAAGCGAATGGCGAGCACTACTATAAACTTATTTTCATTGATTTTATAATCAAATTATAGCGCATATATAATACATGGATAACAAACAGTACAGTATATAGAGTACAAGAATATACAGTATATAAAAACAAAACTTCTTACCTTTTTTTGATGGACAAGATTTTTGATGGAATTCCAGTCAAACATTTCTTTGGAACCATTGGTGTCGACAACGAAAATGCCTCTCAGAGTGACTCCAAGACAGACATCAGCGCCAGAATCGTTGACAGGAAAGCCTTCGAGTCCTATCCCATTGAGTTGTTGTGCCTCATGAATGTAGTAGATTTCGGCCGCATTTGGCGGAACGCCCTGAAGTTTGCGGTACTTTGAGTTTCAAATCAATAATCAAAATAAGTTAATCATTTCGAAACATTGTGAACATTCATCGATGCAATCATTACCGCGTTTATAACACTCTCGAGCTGTAAATCCTGTGCCACTCTATTGTTGGTAACCATAGATCGAGGGAAAAGACCAAACGTTTTGAGATACTGGACGTCATGTCTTTCGGGGTTAAAATCGCCGAACTCTGCCTGAAGACTAAAACTGGCTAAAAGTATGGCTTCCTCTCGATCGCAGTGGAGTCGGCCCTCAATCACCAGTTGTTTCAATGAATAGAAATAGTGATATCGGGACACCTCGTCGGGCAGGAAGTGCACATTGGGTACAAAGTATTGTAAGCGTAGGTATAGACGCGATTCCTGTGAATATTTGTCTAACTGTTTCTTCAGTGGTTTCACCAGATCTACCCATTGATGAAAACCGCGCTTTGATTTAAATAGGAGTCCAAACAAGTGCTCCGATTGGATGTTAAGTCTTTGGCAAACATTTGACAGACATTCGCGACCAATGCTTGTCGAGAAGAGAGTGCATTCAATGGATTCAGTGGTGACAATCTCGATGGCTATCACATACAAGTCTTTGTTGGACACATTGTACTGTTGAGATCTCTTCCCTAATCGCAACCTAAACGGCATTTTTGCGCTCAAAAGCTCTTCATTTCAAAACTCCTCACAACTCTCTCTCACTCTTCCTCTCTATCTGTCTATCATTTGTTTGCTTAGAGTTTGTCCACAAATCAAACACCAATTAATAGCCCATTATTTGTCTGTATATGTTGTGCACCCGATATGAATGCATAACACAAATGCAAATAAACAAAACATTAAATCAAAAATAATTTTATATGTATTTACGAAAAAATATTTTTGTAAACATTTGATGCGAGCTTTGAATCAAAATAACTCAATGAATGCAATGACTGAATACTGAATGCATAGCTTTTTTCACAGCAATCATAGGATGTGTTGGCTTTCAAACCAAACATTACTTCACTCTTAACTCAACTATACATTCAAATTATGAGTAAAAATTAATCAATTATTTGTCCATAAATTCAATCATTGGATATGATTTAGGCATTTGAGAGCATAATTAGTGACATAAGACACGAATGAGACATTTGGTGGTGAATTGCTGGACAATAATTGTCATCAATTGGATCCCTGTATTCAAGTCTATGAGAAATGAATGTCTATTGGGTTTGCAGTGAGAGAGCAGTGAAAAACTCATTTCCCATCAATACATACATTACTCTAACTGTCCATCAATTGATTGATTCAATACTTATTAAACATATTAATTATGGCATAACTCTTGAGTGATATGAGACATGTTCAGACATTTAGGACCTATTTTGGTGATAATCTTTGGCAAAAATGACCAAATAATACATTTAATAGCATTTGTAGAAAAGTCAATGCATTTGCAATGTATGTCAAAAATGGCCGCAAAACGAGTGTTTGTGCTCTTCTATTGTCACTAAAAGTTAATTTACTCCACAATTAAGACACACATCAAAGCCATTCACTCATAGATCGTAAGCCCAGACATCGTATGACATAAATAACAAACACTTACCACTAATTCAGTTGAATTAATGCCCGATTTTGACGAGACTTCGGCAATGAGATGACAAACAAGTGGTTAGGAATGAGATTAAAACCGATTTAATATCACTTAATCACTAATAATTGCACTCTTTTTGGTATCAAACTGAAGAGCGATTGTCTGTCGACCTGATAGAGGCATCGGTGGCGCGGATCAGTTGGAGTGATGTCTTGAATGGTGTGCTTAACTGTTGGACGAAAACACAAATCGGAGAGAAGTGTTAAACAAATCGAGAGTTTGAGTTGTGTTTTGAGCTCTGAGTTCACGTAGAGTTCGCGTCAACACTATATATACAGTGACTGCAACTCTCCTCTCCCTTACAGTCAAACCAACTCTGCTTTCAATCACACGATTCACACGACTCTCAAACAACTCAACACAACTTCCATACAAATCCCGATTGAAATCCAGTTGTCATTCAATCCATTGAATCCATTGCTTTCGTTGAACACAAACTCAAGCGAAGCCAAGAATGAGTGAAACACAGACAGCGGCCACACCTGCGAAGGCTGAGGCCAAGACCGCCGCCAAGAAGAAGACGACCAAAGCCTCGTCGGCCAAGAAGGCGAAGGCGCCCTCAAACCACCCCAAGTATGTCGATATGGCTATCAGTGCTATCAAAGCACTCAAAGAGCGCAACGGATCCTCCAGACAAGCCGTCCACAAGTGAGCACTCATTGCATTCATTCATTTCATCTCTCATTAACTCTTTCGTCACTTAATTGAATGTTTCAAAACTTTTTTTGTTTGTTTTGATATTTTTTTGTTGAAGTTTTTGTCGCTATAATACGATTGCGTTTGAATTGCAGGTATATTTTGGGACACTTTAATGTGGGAACTGATGTGAAAGCCGTGAACTCTCACCTGAAGCAGGCGTTGAAGAGAGGAGTGGCCGGCGGTCAGCTGAAGCACGTGAAGGGTCAGGGGGCCAGCGGTTCCTTCAAACTGGCCGACAGCGCGGCCGCAGCCAAGAAACCCGTCGCTAAGAAAGCAAAGGCAGCGCCAAAACCAAAGGGAGAGAAGAAAGCAAAGAAGGCTAACCCCTCACCCAAGAAGAAGGCTTCGCCTAAGAAAGCGGCCAAACCTAAGAAGGCGGCCGCCAAGAAGGCAGCGGCTCCGGCAGCCGCTGTGGCCGCAGCCCCGGCCGCCGCACCCGCGAAGGCGGCGCCCACTCCTAAGAAGGAGAAGAAGGCTAAGAAACAAAAGACTCCATCGAAGCCCAAACCGAAGGCCGCGAAGAAGTCTCCGGCGAAGAAGAAGGCGTCGACACCTAAGAAGAAGGCGGCGCCCAAGAAGAAGGCCAAGTAAAGCAATGCCACACATTCTCAGCGCTTGTTATCGTTTGTCTCCTCCGCCACTGATTCCCAAAATTGATGCATTGATTCATCCATTCATTGATCCATTCATTCATACATTGATTCATCCATACATTGAAACATCCATTGATTCATTGGTCATTCACTCATCCATTCATCTCGTCATCACATCATCACAACCTTACCATCACTTCATCCATATATTCATTGATATGTTCGACCGGTTGTCACAATATATATAAATATATATAAACATACGTTTGGATTCTCATTAAACATTCATTTCTCTTAATTATAATTTATGTTTAATTAAGAATAAAATTCATTATTTAATGTAAATTTGGATTTATTTTCAAACAAAACAAGAATTTAATTATAAAAGAATTTTAGATTTCAAAACGAGGTTAAAGTCTATGAAAAAGTTTGTATTATAACTCATACTCTGTTGTATTGAAACAATATTTAGATTCAAACCAATACTTAGTTCACTAATTGTCTTAATTTATCAATCAATACATTGAATAATAAAAACACACTTTTGATGAAAAATTGATTTTAATTCTCAAAACTCAGATCAAATTGACATGATTTTAGGCAATCATTTGAATTAATTATTAATATTTAATTTGTTTTATAAAATTAAATATAATTTGATTTCATAAGAGTAATGCAAATCAATAATAAATTGTTGATTGATATGAAGTATTGACTCAAGTATTTGAATTTGATATTCAAATAATAAATGCATTTATTTTGTAATATACCGTAAGATGTGATGAAAATACTGCATTAGATGGTTATGAACAGTACTGAATAGTGAAATGATGGTAGAATTAGTCTAAAACGATGTCTAATATATTGTCATATTATTATATAACTGTCCATTTATTCGTTAATAATTATCATATATTCGTTAAATCACTTGAAAATAAGTCAACTTAAAAATTATCGCATTTATTTGGTTAAGTTATCCTAAGTTCCCATTTATTTACAATTAATTCATAAATGTCTTTAAAACTATTAATTAGATCTCAATCTCTATAACGTAATAGTGATTCAAATCACTCAACAAACTATAAACAGAGTTAGAGTTAGACGACTGACTGAATGCATATTCAAGTGCTTTGTAGTTGTGGTTAACGTCAGCTCTGTTTAGCGACTTCTGTCATCTGTTGATTACAATTATTGTAATTATAATTATTAATCGAACCGTTCTTATGGTTAGGTTCGGCGCTGTCGATGAACGGCACGTCCAACTCATCCAACGAGTCCTTCGATGTCTTAGTCGAGCAAAAGGGCGGAATATAAGTGATTCCCTCCTCTTTCAGCACATTTATGTAGTGCTCAATAATCTCTTTGCCTTTCTTTATATTCTGTGAATAGTGTTTAACCGCCAACTTCTCCACCACTCCTTCAAAGCCCCAGAAGTGACTCACTTCCAGACTCGCCGACTGTTCAAAGCACGTCCACTCCGGGTTCTCCGGGTATACCTGTACTCATCAAAACATCACATCAATTAGTGTTCATTCATCTGACACAACACAACATGATCACAATGGTTACAACTATTAGCTATTTGAGTCCATTTATATGTTCTTTTCCATACATTTATGGACAAATAGGTCTACAATAGAGGGATCAAATGAGCAGCTAATCTCTTAATTGTCCATGTTTAAAAATATGCACAAATAATTTTAACATAAAATTTATAATGGTACAATTCACAACAATATTTAAACTAAATTTTTGTTAATTTTTAAATTAAAAAAAATTCTGTTAAAATTAATTTAAATCAATAATTATTCATTGAAGTGGTTCTTATTTATTGTAACAATTATTAATTGAAATATTTTATTAACATTAGGGGTTAACAAAGATTTTATCTGGAAATAAATAAAACCTATTTCAATAAAATTAAACTAAAAACATTGTCACTATATTTGCGCTCATCATTTAATTGTTTTTGCAAAACAATTATTGTATTTATTATTAATTATTTTTAAGAAAACTATGTTTACTGCTTAGATATAGAAGGGTTGACCAGAAGGGAGACTAAACATTGCGATAATTTCACTATTAATATATTACACGTGCCTTATATAGCCTTCTGTGCTATAAATTATGCTTTTATATTGAAAATTGAAATAAACTATAAAATGCGATCGAGTTTTGGATAACACAAAAATATGAAGTTTATTTAATGGTTTCTATAACTTCATATCGGTTTACATACTGTTCATCACAGAGAAAGTAATATAGATTAATGCAAGTAAATATTTATTATAAAGGCTGTAATTCAACATTCAGTAGATGTAATGATACTTTTAAGATGAGCTAGCTGACAATCGCAACATATGTTTGACAACATTCTCAATTGAAAATTATTTTCCATAATTTATATTAATTTATTTGGGAAATGCATAACAAACTATAAACACGTCTTCAATTTATGTGTTATTTTTTTCAAAATTATGTATTTTAAAAATAATTTCGTTTAATTAATGAATTAAAAATTTAAAAAAACAGTATACAATAATTGGTATTATAAATAAAAATATAATTACCCGATAAGTACACAATTCGTGAATTACGATACGATTAGCAAAGCTTTCATTCCAGGCCTCGATCTTTAATATTCTGTTTTTTCGGTCTAAAGTATTCTTTTGTATAAAATATACGAAATCGACGCCAGATATCTGTCAATCATTATAATTCATATATTAATATACATAACGTTATCATATAATAGACGGTGTGTTTCCAATAATAAATATGACATTTAAAGCAAAGCATTTGGAACAAAAAAGTGTTCACTCATTACTTATGCAAATAGTAGGCCATTCCCTCTCTTCCCTCCCTTTACTCCCTTTTATACATCATTTACTAAAAATTGACAAAAAATTCAAATAAATGTATATTTTAAAACATAGAATTATGTTTATAAACTTAAAAAATTACCAACATTTTTGTATATTTAAAAAATATAAAAATATGATTATTGACAATTATTGGTTATAACTTATTGTAGTTATATTGTAGTAAATTCTCATAAAGAAATACATGTATATAAATGAATAATTAAGAAATCAATATAACTTTTATGTTAACAACATTTCCTAACTCTTACGTTAAAATTTAATCGATTTATTGTTTCATAATATCAAAGGCATACAAAAACAGTACTGTATTTATATTTAATGATTGAAAATAAGTTCCATTGCATTGCATTAAATACTGTATATATAAAATGCAGTCAAAACGCTAAATCATATTTTTATGAATCCTTGTTTTGAATAATAACTTATTATTGATATATCACTTAAATAACTGGTTTTATCTCACAATACAATTAGTATAATTTTTCCAACAAATACACATTTTTCGTAATTTATAAAACACAATATGTTTTAACTATTTGTTACTAATTGACCTCAAAATATGTTCGTATTATACAAAACATATTAATTAATTACTAAACGTTTTATGACATAAAAAGTAAAATTCATTGAATTTAACTTAAAGTGTAATAACAGATAAAATAATTCCAATAATGATTACACATAATAAATAATCAAAATATAAATTTTTCTAATCAAAACTCAAAGAATTGATTCTTTAAGTGTGTCTCTAATACTAACTGCTGTTCATTCATATCATTAAATATTAATATTTCTACAATTAATTGTTAACAATATTTGATAATAAAAACAAGCGCTTAATCTAATGGAAAGTTATTTAAATAACTTTTCACTCAATTATCTTAAAAATATGATAAACGTATGAATGGCACGAATTCAATGAACTTAAAAGTTTGCAGATTATTAAAGAATCAAATGAAAAGCTCTGCAAAAAATACATATATAAATATTTCATTATGTAATTCCTTATCATAACACGAGTCCAAAAACTATTAGACGATTAAATAAAAGTGAACTTCAATTCAAAACCAAAATAAACAAAGAGTTAAAGAAAGTTGTGATTGCAATGAATGACTAATTGAGAATTAGGCGGAAATAGTTTCACCTTTTTCAATAGATAGGGCGCTTCAACATTGATCCGACACTTGCGCTCAATCACGTGAACCACTCCGTCGTCGGTCTCGGATATGGTGTCGGAGCCGACGAATACCGGAATCATTTCACACGTCGGGAACCGTCTCTCGTATGCCTTCAATATAATTACAATCATTTATATTAATTAAGGTTTCATTAAATACATTAAAAAATGAAATGATTGTGAAATAGTTGAGCGTAACATATGTTATAATAAGGGTTTGAGGGTTTGGGTGATTGGGCTAATTGTAGGCACACTTACAGCCATAACCAATTCAAAGGGGTATTTATATACCCTAACGGGTGACTGATATTTCTGGACCATTATTTTAGCCGCAAATTAGTTGATCTCTCAATCGATTTAATGTCCGTTTGATTGCAAATTGGTTTACAATTTCGTCGCTTATTATAACTTAAATATTATATTATATAATATATTACAACATATATTATATACGATATCTTATATAATGTGAATAAAAAATATATCGATTATGATTTAAAAGCAATGAAACACCAAATCAAAGGCAAAAATGAGGCAATTATTCAATAATTAGTTCACAATTATTGAGAAAATACGAAGTCTTCGCATAAAATATAAATAAAATACAGATTTTTCGTTGAAAACGTATGAATGAGACGACAAACAGATATTAATTAAAAACAATTAATTAGTGAATGAATGAAATGGCACTCAATTTCAGATAGATTTGAATCGATGTACAAATAGTCACACATTTATATAATCATTAATTATATTACAATTATTAGATTTGTCTCAATCCCAACAAATATGCCATTTATTCAATCCATTCAATGAGATTCACTATTATTCACAAACATTATAACTATTATTATTATAACTATTATTATTAAAATGATTATTGAATAAAATCTAGTATTTGTTGTATCGTTAAAAACATGGTTCAATTGAATTGAGATTTGGTTTTTAATAATTTAAATAAATATTCATTAAATATATTTATACTATAAAAAGGTCGACAAAAATATAAATAAATAAAATATAAATATTGTAATTATAATTGAGTTTTAATAATGAAATAAATATCTATTTTTTACATTTGAAACCGTATTTAATAATGAATTGTTTGATTCATTCATTTAAATGCAAAACCAATACAAGTGTTATATTGAGTTGAAATGAATGCAAACTCCGGTCAATACAAACACAACACTAAACAGACTATCGTTTCAATACTTCTTCAATATTACGCTTTAAATGGGAACTCAATTCACACACAAACGGCGTTACGAACCGTCAAAAGGCAACTCATATGCGCCCCCCGTTTGCCCCCAAAGGCTCATAACTTATAGCAGTTTTGTACGGATAGTCTCTCACTATAGCTGTAGTGGCCCTCAAACTCAACTCACGTTTGCGTAACGTATGAATGAATAGATTAAAGAAGTTTACAGTTTATGTCAAATGAAGGCAAAGATTGCATCAATTGTTTGGTAACTCTTATCCAACTTATCACTCAATTCTCACACACTTTTCACTCATAATGACATGCATTTAAGTGTTGTTTTTATCACTCATAATAAGCATTACATCTCCACATCTCTTACCTCTTTCTTTCTTTTATTTGTTTGAAATATTCTAACATTTTGTGTAAAATCATTGATTAATGTTTGCATTTATTTGAATATTTAATATTTAAATTTTTAATTAATAAATTGATACATTTTTCTATAAATAATTATATGGAATAAATTGAATGATTATAGTTATCATAGAATCTATAAATGAATACTTTTTTATTGAGATTTTGATAAAGGAGTCGATATTAAGAAACGAAATAAAATAAGCGATTAAATAATGTTTTCGTGAAGTTTTCTCAAAAATGTTGCAAATTGTCATTTTTAAAAATCTTCATTCTTTATGTAAAAATACTAATTTTGTTACAACTAGCTCATTCATTTTGTTGTTGGGATTTCCAGAATAAAATGAGTTGATAAAAACACTGAGAATTACATACCATTAGGTTTAAGTGTCACAATAGACTCAAACTATATTAGTTTTATTTCCCCCAATTTCCCCGATTTTGGTATATTTTGAGAAATTTCCAGAAAATAAATGCTTTTAAGAAATATGCAAAATATATCATTTTAATTAAAATTCTTAATGAATTATGAAGTGAATTGTACAACATATTACAAATGACCATAATTTGTGCTAACTAGAGCTTCATTTCCGGAATTCCTGACTTACAACTTGTAAGTTAGAATTACCATGGCAGTTTTAGAATTGCCCATTGGTTCCCCATTTTGATTCTTAAGTAACAGATAATCTATTTAAATGTTTACTCAAATAAAAGTGAAATTGGTAATTTTATCGAGCAATTCTTATATTAAGTCAAAACAATTGAATATTCTATTCACAAGTATTTTTTAATCAAAATCCAGAAAATATCGCTTTTTTCTGCTATTGAATCGGCGTTTTGGAAGACATAATATGTTCAATATTTGCTACATTTGTATTAATAACTCAATTAAAATACTATTATAAATATGGGACGAATAAGTGTTCGGGTATTTGGGCACCAATTGAACTCGTATTGAGTTCATCTCAACTCCACATCCCTAACACACCCACGGGTTTGGCATTTATTAAAGTTTTGTTAAACCTGTTCAATTATTATTGCTCATAGTAAATAATAATCACTAAATAATTGACATGGCTAATTTTAAATTCTTTAACTGTAAATTAACCAAGTTAAGTTTAAAAGTTTTAACCTTATTGTATTTTGAATAAAAAAAATAGACATAATTTATGAATTGTTTGGCATTTCATTCATGTTTTGAATTTGAAATCAATAGTAAATAATAAACACATGTTTTAATCATATGTTTTAATGTTAACTCATTTAAAGCCAACTCTAAGACAATTATAATTGTGTTGACATTAAAATGATAATTGAATGCCTATTAAGACATAGTGTAGGGAAACGAGGGATCAGATGTATTCACACGTCTCAACGGTTGGCCAAAGAAGCGCTGAAGAACTCGAAGAATAAGAGCCAGTCGTCGCAGGAATGGCTGAGAAGACAATTGAACGACCCGTACGTCCGTCGGGCGCGGTATGAGAACTATAGGGCCCGCAGTGTCTTCAAGTTGATGGAAATGGACGAGAAGTACGGTTTGCTTAGTCCGGGAATGATTGTCGTGGACTGCGGTGCGGCTCCGGGCGCGTGGACTCAGTATGTCGTACAACGACTCAAACTCGATGCGTCCGAACCCCACACTACCGGCGCTGTCATCGGTGTAGACATACGGCCCATACAACCCATCGCCGGCGCTATTCTCTTGAGTAACACAGACTTTACTAAACCGCTAAATCAGTCAAAAATCTTGCATTCATTGAATGGCAAGTCAGTGGATGTGGTGTTGAGTGATATGGCGCCCAACGCCAGCGGCCAACACGACTTCGACTCGATGGCCATTCACGCCCTGTGCTATAGTGCTCTACAGTTCTCGTTAACAGTGTTGCGGCCCTTTTCGGGCACATTTGTGACCAAAGTATGGGAGGGCCCGACCACTCCCGCACTCAGAAACGATTTAAGTGTATTCTTCTCTGAAGTCAAACACTTGAGACCCGATGCCTGTCGGGGAGACTCAACCGAGTCCTACATATTGTGTCGACATTTCAAAGGCGTTAAACGCTAAATGAAATGCAGTTTACAATTTATATAAATGTTTATTAAATGTAATTAAGGCTTAAATTAATTGTAGATGTATTTACAAATTTGAATAATTGGCACGAATTGAGAGTTAAATACATTCTCTATTATAAACATAAATACATTTTTTTGTTATTAAATCTATGAACTTCTAAATGAAATGATACTAAAACTTTAATTTATAGCAAATGATAGTTTTTTGTCAAAAACAAATGATGACTAAACTTCCCATAAAATCTTATTTTAAAACTTATTAGAAATGTTTCGATAGCTTCGAAGGTCTATACAATGAGATGGAATTATCAGTGGTTCCAGCGGCCAGTTGTGCCTTAAGATAGACATCAATTTTAATGTTAAATAGTTTGGAAAAATATATATAAAAATACACACTTTTATGGGATGGAAAGCAAGACTACATATGGGTCCCAATCTATTACCCATGAATCCATCGTAATATCGTATAGTATTGCCGCACAAGCCGTCAAATGTGTACAAATTAATGGACGGATAGCCGTTCGGCAGGTTTTGATTCCCTAATCCACTGTTAAGCACAAAATAATGTATTAATAAACAATTTATAATGATATGAATGGTATGAGTGATATACCAGGCGAAGACATTGGCTTCCGAGTGGACACTCATTGCTGTCATTCCGAGTCCAGTACTGATAGACTTAATGGGATGCGTGGCGTTCCTCTTGTCGAACCATTTGATATCTCCCGTCAGACTTCCACTGATGATGAGGAAGCGGTCTTCGTGTGGGTATATGTGTGCGTTCACTACCCATCCCTTGTGCTCGTAAAATGTATGAACGCGACTGTCGTGTGGCATAAGTCTGTCGTCAAACACGCGAACACTTCCATCACTACAACCGACACAAATGAGATGGTAGTCATCGATGGAAATGGAAGTGACGCAAGAGTCAGCGCCAGTGTTTAAGTCTCGGATTTTCATCTCTTTGGTCGCATCCCAGAGACGAATCACTCGAGTCTCTCCGGACGCTATGAGTTTGTGTTGCCATTGATTCCACGATAATATGACTCCACTCTTAGATGACGGCTGCATATCATTGAAGATATGGAAAGCCGTCACAAGTTTCGGTTTTTCGGATTTGTCGTTAAGCGTGAAATCCCTCCAAACCCTAACTGATCCGTCGTCGCAACCAGTCATGAGTTGAGTCAAATCGTGAGTATTAATCAATTGAATGTTTGTTATTCTGGACGGCAACGAGTTTTGGTTTGAATGAGTGCCCAATAGTACTGGAGTTATATTATTATTGTTGTTATTATTATAGTTATTATGAAAGTTTTGCTGAGAATCAAAGCTCCAAACACTGAATGATTCTCTTTCGCCGACAATAAGTCTGTTTTCGAAGGGATGGAAAACCAAGTGTTGCGGAGAATTGGCGTTCTTTTGGTGAAATATCTGTTCCCCGATTTGTGAGGGATCGGCGCTCATCAACTCCTTCCTCGCACTTTCTTCCAGCTATCAAAACAGAAATTATAATTCAATTCAATGCAACAAAACTGTTAACAAATATTCATTGAAATCCATTGAAATTTAATGTTTTAATATTACCGATCGGTTTCGACTGGTTTTCCACTCTTTCTCATAATGAGAATGGCTTTCAAAGTCGGTATTCTCACAGTAATTCATATTTGAAGCGTAGGGTTGACTGAAGTGTTTAGTACACCACTCAATAAATGAGGTACTGATGAGAGGTTCGCGCTGACAGTTTGACAACTCGTCAGCGTTTCCGTCTTGGCTTTTGTCAGAAACACTGGGCTCTCGACCAAAGATATGCCGTTTTGTGTTATAATAATGTAATCCCTTATTATGAGGGAAAGGAGAAGTCATATTCGGTTTGTTTAGACTTTCTCTATTGGGTGTCGTTCTTTGAGAGGGATTTCCAGTGTTAGAAGTGGGAGATTCACTCATAAAGGACTGCATATTGTTGGGTGAGTTGGGCTCCGATAAAGACTGTTCCGAATTAGACTCTTTGAGTGAGTCGTAAGCCGTCAACGGCTGATAAGCGCGTGCTTTCATTTCGTCGATCACTGTTCGGGCCATTGACGCCACCTCTGGGAACGGGTCGTTGGCATACGCTGTGATCGTCTTCCATATCGTATTAAACACATTAGGGATCGCAGAGCCAGATATGGCGCCAGAGTTTGTCTGGTAATTGTGTAGTGAATTGGAAGAGTTGACTCTTTTTATGGGAATGTTGTGAACAGCCGAATGGTTGGGTGGAGTAATCGGTTCTCCCGGACCTGTAAATCGTATTTGTGTAACAATTCAAACAATTAATTGTATTCAATGTTAACTCAACACTTGATCGTGAGATTGAGTTTATCATAAATTAGCAAAATATTAGTCAAAACAAACAAAAGTGAAATCACTTCTAACCGAAATGTTGGTGTGAATTAGGAGTTATCGAAATGGGAACCGATAGGAACTTATTAGTTATGGCAGACAAGCGGTCGCGCGACGCAACTTTGCGCAGTCCCTGTGGCGGCGTTCCCACACTTAGATAGTTGTCTTAATTCGGTTAATATAACAATCAATTTGTTAGAAATCATTTTAAAACATTCATTACAAAAAAAAAACAATTAGTCATCAAACAAAATATGTAAACAATCATTGATTACTGTATAAAGAAAACAAAATCTATACCTATGTTAGAGGCAGACATATGCGAGTTTTGAGCCATTTCTCTGTTTTTGTCGTCTAACTTGATTATGATTGACATAAAACAGTTCTCAAAGATTAAGACTAACCAATGAAGTGCTACTAATAGTTCTTTGCGAACCAGTGGTGAGCTATCGTTCAACACTTTATTAATTAAAGTGATAGCAATGCTTTGGTCCAAAGCGTTTGCGTGATCTGTCCGTTCTGTTACACTATTAATAAACGTTCCCAAAGCATAGACGGCCGCAGCCCTCACTTCCGGCACCGGGTCTTCCAGCAGAACAAATAGTTTTTCGTGAGCAGTGTTTCGAGTGCCGATCCAACGGGCGTTCGCATTGTTCTCCCATATATGGCCCAAACATATGGCTAACCATTGGCGCAATAATGGTGTGGAACCGATGGGTGCACTGTAGCCGTCGGAACACTGGGACTGCAACTGTTCCAGACAGTGATCGATTAAGTTTCCATTCGATGGTGTGTTTCCTTGAAGTGCCGCTTCCTATCGACGAGAAATATAATGTCAATTATGACAATATGTATGGTATAAACAATACCTGTCCGGCCAAATGGTTCTTAACAATGCAGGCCATCACAAACGCAGCCATTGTTCTGTGCTCTTCGGGCATGTGTTGATCTGAGAGTACACTCAGGAAATATCTATGACTATTATCTCGGACTAAGTCTGCCTGACATGACTGATCGACAGCCAATACTTTCGCCCAAATAAACACTAAAAGAGGTCTGAGTTCTCGGGCAGAGCTTTGCAATAATTTTAAGACATATGGAAAAATTCCAACAGAAAGCGCCTAAAAGAATAGAAATTTAGATACAAAACAAGTGGTGAAAAAGTGTGATAATTACCAGATGCACAGCCCAGGGACCCAAGTCTAGGAACCGTCCCAAAAGATCCAGAGCCCGAGACCTATGGACTTGACTGAGAAGCACTTGTAGTACAATTGGGAGCTGTTCGGGGTGTCTGTCGGGTCGAGCGCCTAATTTGAGCCACACTTCAAAGGCAGTCAATTGTTCAGAGAAGAATTGGCTGTGTTTGTACTGAGCGTTTTCATTGATAATGGGGTCGAGTTGTGCTAAACACAAATCGACGGCCAAATCCCACGCATTCCACATCGGGTGATGGTATGCGGGCGGGAGTGCCGGGTATGAGATGGGAGTGCAGTCATACGTTCGCATTATTCTCTCGGCCAACAAGAAGTTGCGAAAAAGACTCGCCACTAATAAGTCTTGTCTGAATAGGCGTTGAAACAGATCGCGGGGTAAAGTATTCCACGCGATTGTATCGGTAATTGCAGTGAAAATCCAGTTCAGTTCGCCTAACATTGTTCTCCTGTCCGACAATTGTCCGGGAATTTTGTCCAACAGCTCTAAATTGACGGCCGGAACCAATTTGCCGGCACTTTGTTTGATGAACCATCGAAGCGAGATTTTGATGGGTGTTGTCAGACATGAAGAGAACTGTCCGACAATTGTCCGGGAATTTTGTCCAACAGCTCTAAATTGACGGCCGGAACCAATTTGCCGGCACTTTGTTTGATGAACCATCGAAGCGAGATTTTGATCGGTGTTGTCAGACATGAAGAGAACAGATCCGCCGGTAAGTCGGGATGCATTGGCAACAACTCATTCTTAGCACAAGCGGCCAAAAGAATGCAATTCTTATAGTTTGGTGCCATTTGGTGATGAAATGGCGAACCATTGCTCGACGTATTGGTATTCAAATTCATTTCGTACTCTTTTTCGTGTTGTATCGCAAACTGAGTGAAAGAGTCGACAATAGTTCCGGCGTTAGAGCACTCCAACACATATATTGAGGGCCAACCCATCCATTGCTGCAAATCATAGACAGACAGTGGTATGTATTGCGTGTAACTTCGGTTGAAGACCCAAATCTCTCCATTGACTGTGGGTTTGGGCACTCCGTGTCCGTTATAGTGGAACAAAACGCGTTCGTCTTTAGCGTTGCGGCGCAAAGATGTGCACAACTTCTTCACGTCCTCCACAGTTGGGTCCAAACTTTGCTTATAGCGAGCCCTGGGCTGCCATCGTTCGTATTGCTTCAATAGGTTAGCGCCGATCGCTTCCAACGCCTTCTGCGGGGCCAATGAGAACGGGTCGACCCAACACTGCAGTACTGAACACGGGTTTGGCTTTATTATGTCCGGCGGATCCACTCCAACGTTCAGACACAACACCAGAGCCACACTCACGGTCTTCATCTGTTCAAACATAACAATTCATATCATTAATCAATCATAACATCAAAACAAATCCTATAAAGTGTGCGAAAACGAGAGCAAAGAAATTCATGTCTAATAAATGTGTGAATGATATTTGCAGTGATTAATGGGTGGCATAGAAGTGACGGGTGTGTCGCTGGCATCGACGATGTGTTACATACCCTGTCTTTCATACGCCATGAGTGCGGGGAGTGATTGTCGGGCGAATCCATGCCTTGAATGGCCTCCCGATGTCTGAGTTGATCGAAAGCGTTGGACAACACAATACACTGTCTCTCGTCGTGACTCTCGTCCGAGTGTTGCGATTGTGTGTTGAGATAAGTGTCGAAATGGATTTCTCCGGACATTGTGTTGACGATTGTGTCGATTGTGTCGTCAATTGTGTCGACGATTGGATTCAATAAACAGTGAAATCGCGTTCATATGATATGACTCTTATGTTATGGTCTCTCACTCTCGCTATGCATACAAAGCGTGCGATTGTTTGCAAACTAATGGCACTTAAGGGACCGTATAATCAATGCAAACAAAGTGTGTATACATTGAACATGTATTCAGTAATA